>JAVTVY010047320.1:0-24534 GCA_036873755.1 Hanleya hanleyi | reverse complement strand
AAACGTTTTACTTAAGTATTGAACTTTAAAATTACTATTTCGACACTTGATGCCCAGCAACCATGTACTCAGCAAGCTGATCGTGTTCATTCATCTCTTCAGCACACAGGGTCTCAAACAAATCACAATGTTTACTCTCTGTCATGAGCTTCAAATGCATTTTGTATATTCCTTCGCCGCCTAATTTGTTATAAGTATTTATATTTATTTTCGAGGTTCAATTGATATATTGTACTTTTTTTTTATTGGGAAGACGTATTGATAAGCTTTGCTTACTTCGCTCCCCCATGTCTCGAAATAAACTACTTAAACCAAAATAGGGGAAAACTCCTATCAACAAGGTCCAAAAGGGCTAATATCGGTCTCCGGCTTATCGAGCCTGCCCATCAAGTCATGGGTGGGTGTATGTAAAAAGAGGACTTGTCTCCGAAAATATAAAATGCGGAACACGGACTTTAGCTCACCGCATTTCGATGAATTAGTGTCAATTTCATGGACTATCTAGAACATGTCCAACTTCGAGTAGTAAGGGACGACAACTCTGTCTGGCGCAGATCGACTCCACTGCTCAACATGGCCTGGGAAATTTAACCTGGATTAGATAGGACCGTGCTTTTCTAAGCTGAAAATCGAGCATTTCTGTTCGGGTGACAACATTTGCCAGCATATTAAGTTAATTTCAAATAGTATATCCATACGATGTGCTATTTTATTTTCCCATGGAAAATGTTTTACTTGCTTCCAATTTGATTTAAGAATGAGGGTTCAATTTGCATTTTCTACCTATACCTTAGCATAGGTTTTCACGAAAAAGCCGAAAGTAGCTCACTTTTAAACGTTTATAGGTAAAACACCGTTCAGCCAACGATATTTGCCAGCATGGCGTTATACAAACCATATCGTGTTCTATCTCATGGTTCTTTATTTGGTCTAATTATTAAATATCTTCTTGCTTCCATTTCAATTTAAAGTTTGAGAATTTTTAGAGAAAGACTCTATAAGGGGTTCAGCTAGAGTGATTAAGTGGGGGCCGGTCGGTGGCAATTAACGCGGAGACCTGGTGACAGGTGACGATACCTGCTGGGCGGATTAAGCATGGATTCCAATTGTGTATTGCACGAGGCGAAGTCGTTTCTGACCAATCATTATATAATTAAACCACTTCAATGCAAAATAGAAGATTGGAACAAACGATTATATGGGTATTGTTTTATTTACAAATAGTACATGTATGTACAATATATGACACTTTGCACTCATTTTGACCAATGAGTGCAAAAATTTCGCAGTAAATTGTGCCATATCATGAATTCAATCTATTCAGCAATGACAGAAGTTTTTCTTTCTTTCTTAGTTTTGTTGAAACACCGAGTGCCACAAGTTTCTGTTTAATTTCATGAACAGATAGTTCGCTTTTCTTCAACAGCCGAAACAGTTTCAGTCTCAGGTTTTATGGGCTGTCTCTCTGATCCTCCCGATAATCAACACCTAAAGTATTGTCACATTTCCGTCTTAACGTTTGCCTTTAGAATATATAATCATTAGAGTTTTGTTTTACTCAGAAAGTCAGAGAGGTTTGTTTTACTCAGAAACTTTATGTTTGCAAAGGAGGAAGTCGAACAATAGAATCGAAAGCTTGGTTTTTTAACTCTTGAACCTTCTATTATTATGTAGCTTGGGTTCTTGTCACTATTGCGGCTTCGAAAACGTTACGGACAGGAACATCCAGCAGGTTGATTTTCATAATATGATTGTGTGATCAACACCAAAAACAATATCGCACAGCTTCTTTACACCTTTATCCCACCCTGAAAACGTAGACTGTAATTGACTTTATATGAGTATCTGTTGCCAAATACAATGTGTGAACTCCTCTTTCTTGATTAGAATGCTGTGATTTATGTTTGTTGGCGTAATACTGAAACTGGAACAGGGAAATATTATTCAGTGAAATTCACACGGTATCTATACAAACTTTTCTTGAATATTTTCACAAGCGTTGGACTATAACTGGTAGGTCGAAATGCCATAATCTGTAAAAATACATGTATAATACAACAAAGTGTTACATTTCTCTTCAACCAATATTATTATTAATATTCATCGGTTTTGAAGTGCATATTTTGTTATATTCTTTCATCTAGGTGTTATTGCTTAAATTCAATGTCCAATATCTGATCCAACGTATGCCTTTTGTGTGTGTGTAACAGGCTTGTCTATAAGATCAGATATTCTACCAGAGTTAAATATATTTAAAGATGATACATTGAGAGTTGATTGTACAATTAACGAGTAAGCTGGGAGACCTCAATTGACCCCATGCTGGGTAATCTTGAATCGGGCTCAATACACTGTCGGTCGTACACCGTTTAAGCGGCAGTCAAAAGACGACTGGCACCTGTGTTCAGCCAAGCGTGCAGTAATATACCGCTGCGCCATCTAGCGGCCAATTAGCAGAAATTACAATCTATAGTTCAGTATGAAATCAGAGCTTCAGGGCTAATTCACCAGGGCGCTGAAGCGTTAAGGTTGACGTTGGCAGGCGTTGATACAAGGTGGCGCCTCACACGACGCATTCGGACCAGGGATGTCCATCTCTACCCCAAACGCGTTCCTACACACCCTAAAATGCCCGCTTTCACTAATACTTCTACTGATGACGTCACCAATGATGTCACAGATGACGTGGACATGCCTCAAGTCGGGGTCTATACCCCGATAGCTACAAAATGACACCCCACACGACGCATTCGGACCAAGGATGGTCCTTCTCTACCCAAAACACACCCCACGCACCCCCAAAATGACCACTTTACTTACTACACCCAACTGCGCATGCGCAGATTGACGCGACTTGCAATAAAAAGCACGCCATTCTGACTCCACGTCACAAAAGCTTCACTTTGACACATCCCACGACTCATTTGGACCAATAGCGGTCCATTTCAACCCCAAACACACTCTCACGCACCCCCAGAATGTATGTTTTCTATACTATGACCAAATTGCGCATGTGCAGAATAACGAAAACGGACGATACATTAGTCCAGTCGGATGCTCCTCTACGAGGGCTTCAAAATAAGACCTCATACGACACCATCGGACCATTAGGGGCTCACCTAGACCCCAAAACGTCCACCCAGCACTATTTACCCACTACACAAACGCGCAGTGACATTTAAAAAAAAAATTCACCACTTAGCTTCGGGACCCCGACCATCGTGGTATACGTGACGAGACGTGAAAAATAAGATCCCACAACCCATATCGCAATGTCCAGGAGTAAATTTCCCAGTATGGACCTATCCACTGAGCTAGTATGGGCCAAAATACAGACCTACCCGGTACCTGGACTTTTCAAAAAAAATTCGCCGCTTATTTTCGAGACCCCTCCCATCGTGTTCTACGTGATGGGACGTGAAAAACAGGATCCCACAGCCCATATCATCGCAACGAACATATGCGAATTGCCCAGTATGGACCTATCCACTGAGCCAGTAGGCCTTTGGGCCTATCCAGACCTCCGAGAACCTTTCGAAAAATTTGATCGCTTAGCTTCGGGACCCCGCCCATCGTGTTCTACGTGGTGAGACGTGAACAACAAGATCCCACAACTCCTATCGCAATGTCCAGGAGTACATTTTCCAGTATAGACCTATCCACTGAGCAAGTATGGGCCAAAATACAGACCTACCCGGTACCGGGATTTTTCGAAAAATTTCACCGCTTAGCTCCGAGACCATTCCCATCGTGTTTTACGTGGTGAGACGAAGAAAACAAGACCCCAAAACTCACAGTAAAATCAACAAACAATGACCACCCCCACACTCCATACAGTCATTTTCCCCTATAGATGCAAATGTTCGAATCGTTCTCCTATTGTTGAGGGAAAGTCCGTGTTCCGCATTTTATATTTTCGGAGACAAGTCCTCTTTTAACATGCACTCACCCAAGACTTGATCGCCCTGGACGAGCGCTCCACGTTGACACCTCACTCGACCCAATCGGTTAACTAGGGGCTCCTCTCGCTCCGAAAATGTCCCAAAGATTGGCGAAGATTGCCGGAGAATTTCCTCTGGCTCCCGCGTACATGTATTTGGGACTACATTCTGTCCACCGAGGCTTTTCCCCCGCGACCGTATCGCCGCCAGACCGCATCACCGCGGAGGAATACATGCCCCAAAGGTCACGTGCCCGGAAGTCCCGGAACTATAGTGACCTTAACCTCTTGATCACGTGATCTCCCCGTGACCTCCCCAAAAATGACGAAAGGTCAAGTTGACTATATCTGTCCTATACGTACTACTTATGTCTTCACGTTGTGCACGTTTAGGCGTAGCCTCTATACACAATTAGGCGCATTTCCACAGTTAGACGCAAATTTTCTACACGATTAGGCGCAACGCATAATTAGACGCAAAATGATTTCCACGATTAGGCGCAGTTCCACAATTAGGAGCATATTTCTCACACGAATAGGCGCAAATCCACAATTAGGAGCAAATCTCCTACACGATTAGGCGCAGTTCCACAATTAGGAGCAATTTTTCTACACGATTAGGCGCAACGCAAAATTAGGCGCAAGATCGTTCATATGATTAGGAGCAGTTACATGATTAGACGCAGCCTCCTTACACGATTAGGCGCATTTACACAAATAGGCGCAAATTCCGTACACGATTAGACGCAGTTCCACAATTAAGCGCAAATTTCGTACACGATTAGGCGCAGTTCCACCAATAACCGCAAATTTCCTACACGATTAGGCGCAACACGTTATTAGGCGCAAATTTGTTACACGATTTGGCGCTGACACGATTAGGCGCAAATACACGATTAGGCCCCCCACAGGGGCTCCTCGAACTTTTTCAAAAATTTCACCGATTCGCTCCGGGACACTTCCTATCATGTTCTAAATGACGAGACGTGAAAAACAAATCCAAACAACCCTACCGCAAATGTCTAGAAGTAGGTTTCGCAGGGGGACAAACATTGGTCCTATACCCCCAGTATGGGACTATATGGGGCTATATCGTACTTTTTCAAAAATTTCACCGATTCGCTCCGGGACACTTCCTATCATGTTTGCCTTGACGAGACTAAGAAAACGAGACCCCACAACCTATACCGCAAATGTCGAGAAGTAGGTTTCCCAGGATGGGACTCCTATACCCCCCATACCCCATATAGGCATTTTCACGTAATTTAGAATGAAGTCCGTGTTCCGTATTTTTTCAGGAAAATTTTTGCATACACCCACCCTGGAACTAGGGGGAGATAACTCTATTGATAGGCAAGCCCCGTTAAGCCCGGCGACCTATATACCCCCCATACCACATATAGGCATTTTCCCAGATTTTTCGATAAAGTCCGTGTTCCGGGGGTTTTTTTCAGGAAAAATTTTACATGCACCCACCCATGACTGGATGCCCCTTCACCTAGGCTTCACATGGATACCTCATACAACTCCATCGGCCCATTAGGGGCTCCCCTAGATACCAAAACGTCTATTCCCATACCCTTTGGCCACCGCGCATGCGCAGAATGCCGATATTTCAACCCCACACCCAGTCCATCAGATGCCCCTTCACGAATGCTTCACTTTGATACCTCACTCGACCCAATCGGTCCATTAGTGGCTCCCCTAGCTCCAAAACGTCTATTTCCATACCCTTTGGCCACCGCGCATGCGCAGAATGCCGATATTTCAACCCCACACCCAGCCCATCAGATGCCCCTTGACGAATGCTTCACTTTGATACCTCATATGACCCCATTGGTCCATTAGGGACTCCCCTAGCTCCAAAACGTCTATTTCCATACCCTTGGGCCACCGCGCATGCGCAGAATGCCGATAGTTCAACCCTACACCCAGCCCATCAGATGCCCCTTCACGAATGCTTCAGATTGATACCTCACTCGACCCTATTGGACCACTAGTGGCTCCCCTAGCTCCAAAACGTCTACCGGGACCCATACAGGGTCCAGTTTTCGACACTTGGTGACCACATTCCGACGAAATGGCCAGTTTTCGACACCGGATGTGCCGCCATCTTGAACATACGTGCCACCATCTTGGATATGTCCCATAATGCACCGGGTCAAAATACTCGCTTCTGATTGGACGAGAGCTCTGCGACGGATTTGAAATACTCGCTTCTGATTGGACGAGAGCTCCGCATTGCGTCTGCGCATGCGCAGAATGATATTCCTACCGCACGCCCAACCCATAAGATGCCCCTTCACCTAGGCTTCACATGGATACCTCATACAACTCCATCGGCCCATTAGGGGCTCCCCTAGATCCCAAAACGTCTATTTTCATACCCTTTGGCCACCGCGAATGCGCAGAATGCCGATAGTTCAACCCCACACCCAGCCCATCTGATATCTCTTCACGAATGCTTCACATGGATACCTCATACGACCCCATCGGCCCATTAGGGGCTCCTCTAGCTCCAACACGGCTATTTTCATACCCTTGGGCCACCGCGCATGCGCAGAATGACCCTAATTCAACCCCACACCCAGCCCATCAGATGCCCCTTCACGAATGCTTCACATTGATACCTCATACAACTCCATCGGCCCATTAGGGACTCCCCTACATCGCAACACGTCTATTTCTATACCCTTGGGCCACCGCGCATGCGCAGAATGCCGATATTTCAACCCCACACCCAGCCCATCAGATGCCCCTTCACGAATGCTTCACTTTGATACCTCACTCGATCCCATCGGACCATTTTATCTAGGGACTACTTTTTCTCCGCGGAAGCTTTTTCCCGCGACCGAATGACCGCCAAAACTGCTGCCAGACCGCATCACCGCGGATGAATACATTCTGAATACATTCCCTCCAACAATTGGAACTCTCCTGTGTTGGAGGTAGCTTTTGGTCATTCTGCCGGAACTATAGTACACTTGACCTCTCCTCCTCAAATCCTCCTCAAATGACCTCTACATCCGGGTGAAATGTTACTTAGTTTGCACTTTATATACTACTAAGCTGCGTTTGATCTTCAGGGCTACCAATTCGAGCCGAAACGCTCAGATACGGAAGATCAGAGCAGCGGGGATGATAGCAGCTCTAGTAGCTAGACAGGCGACGAAATTGAGACATAAGCCCGCATGGAAAATTTAGTGTCGGTGTACACACTGCTCTCATCAACGGCTTACGGGAGAGATCGAGTGTCTTTTCTGTTGGGAGAGCGAACAAAGCCGCGCTCTGGCAACTAGACATGAAAATGGTATGAGATATTTAGTATTTAAAGTAATTCTTGCCAATTTTTACTAATTGCAATTTAGGCCCCATATTTTCGTGTGTTTTTTTTCATGCACTTCAGAGCACGCAGCTCCATGATGCGTTCACATGTTCTGCCTCAAGCTTACGTCACACTGTTTTACGTACTTTTACTCCGATTGGCTAAAATAGGTCATGACAATACAATGGCGCTTCCCTGGAGTTTGGTAAATTTGACGGTAGCACAGCATTTGGCTAACTATTTCTGCGTTAAATAAATTCCAAAAATTAAAAAAAATACAGTTGAATACCATTTGACTAGCTCTTTCAGTTGAAATATAGCTTTACCATACCTGAACCTCTCCTTTAAGTAACCAAAACATTCTAAATAATTCCACAGGGTGGAAGGGGAGATAGCAACTGTCAAGTTTACTCCCCTGGACTAGACAGTAAATTGTATAACAGAATGATAAAATCAATATAAATTAAAATCTGCGTGTGCGCAGCATAAACCTACAGATAGCCGCAAAAATTTTGTCACGGTTTTTTGATGGCTTTAATATAAGTTCATTAAAAAGTTTGAGTCTCTGATTATTGAACCGTGTGCGTGAAAGTAAATGACTGGATATGCGGATCGCACACATGTTTTTATACTGTTCTTATTTAATAGCTGTTTTTGTATTCTTTTTGTTTGGTCAAATCAGGGTCGTAATCAGGTACCTTAATCCCTAACACAAATAACTATTTTAGCATGTGTACACATTTGTAATAGAAATGCCATCAAAACTTTTTAAAGCGCTTATGATGTCTTTGGTGGTGTGACTATACTACACCTCACCTCAATAGTAAAATAAAATAAAAACGAGAAGAAAAACACTTTTGTCACATACCCGGTAAACTCAAATAACGTTGCTCTCCTCCCTCAACCCTGGACACTTCACCAAATTAATTAAAAAATCCACAACATCCTCATCGTCAACGAAAAACGAAAGCGGTTATCCAATGGAGCTTCATTGTAATTAGACTAGCAGCCAATGGGAATAATTAAACGCAAAATTAAAAGGGTGATGAAAAGTGATGCCGGCCTACTGACAAGGAGTCTTATGACCCCCACAGACAAAAATACTTTATGCATATTTATAAAAACATCACAAGAACCAAAAGTGATCCGTGTGATGATTTGTATCCTAGCCACGCTTTTATTGTAGATGTTCATGTGGTCATCTTAAATGACATGTCCACACGGCCCTTAGCATCGACTTGAGCGGTATTAGATAAAAATATTTCAGAGCGATGATGTAATAGCCCTATCAAGTCATCTGTTGGAAAATGATGCACAAAACATCACACCTTACAACTTGCACCGCAAACAGTTTTACAATTGAACGTCGAGAACCATTCACGTTTGCTCCAACGCTTCCATTTCTTCCAACTTGATTTCCTGCTCAGTCAACAAATTAACAAAAGTCCTTCGCATGTAGCCCGTCGAACGAGAAGGCTTCACTGTTCTTGCTAAGCAGTCAAGGTTAATCGACAAGATAGAGGACACGAAATGGTATAAGAGTACAGGTACAAACACAAACAGGTAAGTCAGCACACGTAAATCGAACAACCAAGATGCAAATAAATGTCACAAATAGGATGAATAATAATGAGCACGCAGGCACGCAAACAAGACAGCAGGTATAATATCTCTGAACTTAATAATGTCAGCAAAACTTAACAAAAACATTCAACGTTCACAGCACAGTAAATCCACAGAATACAATCGCAGAATTTCGCATGCAGGTGGACGATAAGTTCGAAACCACAGTATGAAAATAACAAAACTCAACACAAATCCACATAAAAACAGAAACGGAGGCTGAACGATTCAAAACGATGACTCATGCAGAGGCAGACTGTCCAGCTGTGAGATGGAGAGCAAACAGAAGAGGCATACTCTCCAGCTGTGAGATGGAGAGCAAACAGAAGAGGCAGACTGTCCCGCTGTGAGATGGAGAGCAAACAGAAGAGGCAGACTGTCCAGCTGTGAGATGGAGAGCAAACAGAAGAGGCAGACTGTCCAGCTGTGAGATGGAGAGCAAACAGAAGAGGCAGACTGTCCAGCTGTGAGATGGAGAGCAAACAGAAGAGGCATACTCTCCAGCTGTGAGATGGAGAGCAAACAGAAGAGGCAGACTGTCCAGCTGTGAGATGGAGAGCAAACAGAAGAGGCAGACTGTCCAGCTGTGAGATGGAGAGCAAACAGAAGAGGCAGACTGTCCAGTTGTGAGTAGTAGAGCAACCAGAAGTGGCAGACTGTCCTGCTGCGAGATGAAGGGCAAACAGAAGAGGCAGAGTGTCCAGCTGTGAGATGGAGGGCAACCAGAAGAGGCAAACTGTCCAGCTGTGAGATGGTGAGCAAACAGAAGAGGCAGACTGTCCAGCTGTGAGATGGAGGGCAAACAAAAGAGGCAAACTGTCCAGCTGTGAGATGGAGAGCAAACAGAAGAGGCAGACTGTCCTGCTGCGAGATGAAGGGCAAACAGAAGAGGCAGAGTGTCCAGCTGTGAGATGGAGGGCAACCAGAAGAGGCAAACTGTCCTGCTCGGAGATGGGGAGCAACAGGAATAAGCATATGGTTCTGCTGGATGATGGCGGTCAATTGAAAGAGCTAGCCTGGCTTGCTGAGAGATGGAGGTCTACCAAAGGAGGCAGACTGTCCTGCTGGGAGATGGAAGACGAATGGAAGAGGCCAACTGCCGTGCTGGGTGATAGAGTGCAACAGAGAAACGCATACTATCCTGCTGGGGTGATCAACTGGAAGACACAGACTGTCCTGATGTGAGATGGTGGGAAACTAGAAAAAGCTAAATGTACTGCTGGACGATACGGTTGAACTGTAAGAGACGAGCGTTCCTTTTGTGAGATGGAGGGCAATAAGCAAACTGTACTGCTCTGCTGGAAGATAGAGGGCGACTGCACTAGACAAGACTGTTCTGCTGAGCAGTACAGGGGCGACTGGACGAGACGGGCATTCTTGCTGTGGGCTCAAGGGTAACGTAAACCGGTAAACTGTCCTGCTTGGAAGATGCGCAGAGGTTAAACGAACAGATGAACTGTCATGATGGAAGACGGAGGGCAACTGAAAGAGAAAGTACTGGGAGAGCAACTGGAAGACACGAACATTCCTTCTGTGAGATGAAGGGCAACGGAACTGGCCGTCTTACTCGGAGATGGTGACTAATCAGACCGTCCTGCTTGAAATGGAGGGTAACTGGAAGAGACGGGGTTTACTGCTGAGATATGAAGGTCAGTTGGAAGAGAGGCACTGCCCAGCTGGAAGACTATTGAAACCGCCTTGCTGGACGGTATACTGCAACTGGAAGATGCATACATTCCTTCTAGAAGGTAGATGACAACTGGAAGCGACAGATTCTCTTGATGGAGGCAGCTGGAAAAAAGACGGTCATGTTGAAAGATGAGGAGCGACTGGATTAGACGAGTGTTTATGCTGAAAGAGACACTGTCCTGATTGAGGCAACTGGAAGAAAGACTGTCCAGCTGAAAGATTAGGGACGATTGGAATAGACGGTTTCTTGCTGGGAGGTAATTGGAAGAGACACTATCCTGATGAAGGCAACTGGAAGAAAGACGCTCCTGTTGAAAGATAAGGGACGACTGGAAGAAACTGGTGTTCATGATTAGAGACAAATGCAAGAGGTATACTGTCTGATGGGGAAACTGGAAGAAAGACTGTCCCGCCGAAAGATAAGGGACGAATGGAATAGACTGGCGCTCATGCAAAGGAGCAGTTAGAAGAGGCAGACTGTCCTGATGGAAGCCACTGGAAGAAAGACTAAAGAGATTAAACGAAGCAGATAGACTGCCATGATGGAAGACGGAGGGCAGCTGAAAGAAACAGTACTAGAAGGCAACTGGAAGACACTGGCATTCTTCCTGTGAGATGAAGGACAACGGAAACTGGCCGTCTTACTCTGAGATGAAGACTAATCAGACTGTCCTGCTTGAAATGGAGGGTAACTGGAAGAGACGGGGTTTACTGCTGAGATATGAAGGACAGATGAAAGAGACGCACTGCCCAGCTGAAAGACAATTAAAACCGTCTTGCGGAAAGGTATACTGTAACTGGACGATGCAGACTTTCCTTCCAGAAGGTAGCGTACAACTGGAAGCGACAGACTCTCCTGATGGAGGCAACTGGAAGAAAGACGGTCCTGTTGAAAGGTAAGAAGCGATTGGAATATACTAGTGTTGATGCTGAGAGGCAACTGAAAGAGACCAGACAGACGACAGTGATAGGCAAATTAAGGTGGGGGACTTGATACAAGAGGGTGGTAATCACTTCCTAGCTACCGCGGCGGTTGTAAAATCGGTGAAGGACGTACGACTCTTCAGCAAACAAATACTGCGCGACCCCGAACATGCAAAGGCTGCATATAACACGATTGTATATAGATACCTCGACAAGGACGGCCGTCCACATGAGGGCTATGACGACGGACGAAATACGGGCACTGGAAATAAAGTATTGAAAGCTCTGATTTAGGACGGGGCCTGTGATGTTGCCGTTGTAACATCTGTATGGGGGCCAAACAGATTTCTAGGCTGGAAAAGATTCCAAACTGCGGTGCAGTGCGCAAGACTGTTCTAAATATCAACTGCAATTAGAATGGAATAACTTTTACAGTACGGAAACGGCGCGAACATTTACCAACGTAATTGCTTACTGGTGGAGATGGAAAATATTTATCTGTATCGCCCAGTATATGTAATGTACCCATCGAATTGACTAAATTTTCTATCACAGTTTTGGATCTCGCACGATTGCACCTATATGTTAGCAGCACTGTACATGTATACACTGTATCGGGATAGGATAATATAATACGGATGTCTATTCCTGCAGATAATCAGATGTCATTTGTTACAACCTATTTTAATGTCAAGTTGTGTAGGATCATATTGCTATACGTTTGCTTAGGATAGGGAAATATCTACTACAGACTTATGCTTGTGCTTGCCACGATATTGCAGGGTAATAATACACTCCGTCTATAAGGCACAGTTTATGTGAGGGACATAAATATATCTTGTTGTTGATGGGTTGATTAATAACTTATAATTAAGATTGATTACTCGGTTCGTCGCTGTAATAGAAGTAGTATATACAGATATCCTGCTACACACCCCGGTCAAAAGGGAACCCGATATACTACGTCATTGTTTAATGTGTGTGGTGATTGTGTGTCTGTGTGAATGTGTGTGTGAACAAGTGTTTTATGTTGAACAAGATCACGACATGCAATATAACCCTGAAATTTGTGTATGGGGAGCCATAAGTGTCAAGTTTGTACTCTATTTTTCATTTTCAACCTCTGAATGTTTTTCTGTATACTTGTCCAAGTTAAGGTATTACTTTAAACACTATGCCCGATGGCCGATACCGTAAATATTGTTTCAATGAACTGTCAAGGGTTAGCTGACCCCAAAAATCGAAA
Organism: Hanleya hanleyi; assembly: GCA_036873755.1. Lineage (NCBI taxonomy): Eukaryota > Metazoa > Mollusca > Polyplacophora > Lepidopleurida > Hanleyidae > Hanleya > Hanleya hanleyi. Next base: position 11,787 of record JAVTVY010047320.1, on the reverse strand, counting down.
GGACGTATTCAATTATTTCAAGAAGAAAAAATACTCCATTATATGCTTACAGGATACGCACACTGACCCAAAATTTAAAGATTCTAATAAGGACGAATGGGGACTCGATGCCTGGGTGTGCCCCTTCACGTCAAACGCACGTTAAATGACGTTAAATTGAATAGATTATCAAATGAACAAGCCGATAAATTGGAAGGTTGTCTTACCTATGCTGAGATAGCTACCGCTTTAAGGAACATGGAAAATGACAAAAGCCCAGGGTTGGATGGATTTCCGGTTGAATTTTATAAAGTGTTTTGGAAGGATTTGGCCTACTATGTTCTGCGAGCAGCAAATGAGAGCTTTGAAAAAGGAGAACTATCCTTAGTTCAGAGACAAGGGGTCATTACCTGTCTGCCAAAACAAAATAAACCAAGACATTTGTTGAAGAACTGGCGTCCGATTACTCTATTAAATGTTAATTATAAACTTATTTCGGCCTGTATTGCCAACAGGTTAAAATCAGTTTTGGATATTCTTATCCATGAGGACCAGAAGGGGTTCATCCCAGGCAGGTATATCGGAGAAAACATAAGGCTTATATACGATATTATGTTTGATACCAAGGAGCGAGAGCTACCAGGACTACTCCTATCCACAGACTTTGAGAAGGCTTTTGATTCCATCTCATGGGACTTTATGAATGAAGTCATCAAATCCTTCAATTTTGGTAAATCTCTCCAGGGATGGATACAGCTATTTTATACGAACATGAAGACATGTATTATCCAAAATGGAAACCTATCGTCATTTTTTCAAGTAAGTCGTGGATGTAGTCAGGGAGACCCCATCTCGCCATACCTTTTTTTACTATGCGCAGAAGTTCTTGGAACAATGATTAGAAGCAATGTGAACATATCTGGAGTGATGGTAAATGGTTCGGAATATAAAATAAATCAATATGCAGACGATACTCAGCTAACCCTGGACGGTTCAGAACGTTCTCTGAAAGAGGCGTTAAACTGCTTATCGGAATTTTACTCTGGACTTAAAATGAATACAGAAAAAACAAAGGCAATATGGATAGGTGTGCTTTCGGGATCAAATGTGAGATTATGTCAAGAGGTGAAGTTAGATTGGGTTAATGACTTTACAGTATTAGGTATTTCTTTTTCCACAACGGATTTTAATAATATGGGGAGAAACAATTACATTGGGAAAATAAATGATTTGAAAAAGGAACTGGATAAATGGAGGCTTAGAAACTTGACTCTTCTCGGTAAAATCACAGTTATTAAATCTCTTGCCTTGTCAAAACTAATACATCTCTTCCTGGCTTTGCCAAACCCCCCTGAGGACATGATTAGGGAAATAAATTCTGCACTCTACAATTTCATCTGGAACGGTAAAAAAGACAAAATTAAAAGAACAGTAATCACTAGAGACTACAAACACGGTGGCCTTCGGATGGTAAACTTAGTTTCACTAATTGATTCCCTCAAGATATCGTGGATGCGACGACTAATATTTCAAAGCTCGAAATGGCAAAATCTTTCAGATCTGATGGACGATGATATATGTAACCTTGGAGCTGAACATCTAAAACCTCTGATTAATAACGTGAAAACCCCTTTTTGGCGAGATACTTTACGGGCCTGGTATAGGCTACAGAAAAAAACTAAAACCAACTTGGTGGTTGACATGTACAATGAACCATTATGGTTTAACCCTAATTTTAGGTTTTCCTCTTTTTTCATAAAAAAACTGGTATAAGTCAAATCAGGAACATTAGTGACATTTTGGATACCAAGGGAAAAATAATAAATTTCGTGGAGTTAAAAAAGAGATTTAGAATTACAGGAACCTACCTGGATTACAGAAAATTAGTGAAAAATATACCAACTGAATGGCAAGAAAAAATATACCACGAATTTGATAGCATACCAACAACCAGCCCCAATATTTCAATTCATTTGAAAATTATGGCAAGGCCCGGGAAGGGATGTAGAAGTTTCTATGATATCTTGAATTATGACTCAGACGTAAATCTATTATGTATCGAAAGGTGAGAAAACTATCTTAAAACAGAACATAGATCAAATTGGGAAGATATATTTGCCACAATCTTCAAATGTACCACCTACAATAAACTTAAAGATATACAATATCGACTACTACACCGGATCATCGCAACGAAATCTTTCTTATTTAAGATAGCTGTAACGGCTGTTGATCTCTGTGGACACTGTGGTCTGAATCCCGAAACGATTGAACATTTATTTGTGGAATGTCCCATTGTGAAAAAATTGTGGTCAGATTTGGAAGTGTGGTTGAAAAAATTGTTTGGTTTAAGAGAGGCAATAACTCCTGAAAAAATTATATTGGGTTGGGGAAATACTCAAATCGCCCTCAATACGATGATGCTACTGACAAAACAATTTATTTACACACGGAAAATAGCTAGGTCCAATTTAGATTTCAAAGCTCTACTGTTCACATTTAAACACCATTATTCTCTGGAGAAATACATTGCTACCAAAGATGGGAAATTGAGTCACTTTACAAAAAATTGGATGATATTCCAGGGCTTTTTTGAATAAAAAAGTCTTATTAACATGTTTGGCGTGAAATGAAAGTAAATACGCTCAGTGGCATTAGCGGTAATGGGGACAGATGGCAATGCAATAGTGTGTGTATGCGAGGGTGTATGTAAGGTAGTGTCCAGTATCTATCTGTCATGTATTGTTTATATGTCTGTATAGTTTTTACGTAATAATAATAATAAAAAAAAAATAAAAAAAAAAAGTGAAAGAGACATTGTGCTGATGGAGGCAACTGGAATAAAAACTTTCCGGTTGAATAGACGGGTGTTCATAATGACAGGCAAATGGAAAGAACAGATTGTCCTGGTGGAGCTAACTGGAAGGAAAACTGTCCCGCTGGAAGGGGTGACTGGAAAAAATGGTCCTCATGCTGAGAGGCAACTGAAAGAACTGGGAGATGGAAGGCAACTGGAATCTTCTACTGGAAAGATTCACACAGTGCTACTGTGGGATGAAATATATCTGAAATATTTAGACACAGCTACCGAAAGAGAATAAAGTTCGGCTGAAAGAGTCAGAGATGATTACTGTTGGGACGGGTGAACGAATTTCACTGTAATTACGTGAGTAGTATATAAAGGCTATTACAGACCGTATTGACCTACTTTTTTGTTCCCCCCGGGTAAAATTTGCGGAGGAAATTGCGGAGGGGTTTCCCAGGGGGGATTCCCCAGTGGGGGTTTCCCCATGACGATCACGTGATCAAGGCATGTCTAGACTTGTTCTGGGTTGTACAGTTCTGCCATACGGAGGATGGGTACTAGTATTTCGCTGACGTCCTAGTAATAAACATAATCTATAGGTGTTGTACCATGTTAATAGGATCAGTCTAGCATCTGTACCACCCTAGGGTCGAGTGTTTATTGTCCCGTGTATCTCCGCAGAAAATCAACAAACAAAATGGCGGCTCCAGGATGGTGTGGGGACGCCCTTTCCACATCACGGCGTCGATCCTAACCACAGCGCCATCTGCACACACTGACGCAAGGGAGACAACTCGTGTGGACCAAGGGTATGGAAATAGCCGTGTTGGAGCTAGGGGAGCCACTAATGGACCAATGGGGTCGAGTGAGGTACCAAAGTGAAGCTTAGGTGAAGGGGCATCTAATGGGCTGGGTGTGGGATTGAAATAGCGGCATTCTGCGCATGCGCGGTGGCCCAAGGGTATGAAAATAGACGTTTTGGAGCTAGGGGAGCCCCTGATGGTCCAATGGGATCGAGTGAGGTATTAAAGTGAAGCCTAGGTGAGGGAGCCTCTGATGGGCTGGGTGTGGGGTTGAAGTATCGGCATTCTGCGCATGCGCGGTGGCCGAAGGGTATGGAAATAGCCGTGTTGGAGCTAGGGGAGCCACAAATGGTCCAATGGGATCGAGTGAGGTATCAAAGTGAAGCATTCGTGAAGGGGGCATCTAATGGGCTGGGTGTGGGGTTGACATATCGGCATTCTGCGCATGCGCGGTGGCCCAAGGATATGAAAATAGCCGTTTTGGAGCTAGGGGAGCCCCTAATGGTCCAATGGGGTCGAGTGAGGTATCAAAGTGAAGCATTCGTGAAGGGGCATCTGATGGGTTGGGTGTGCGGTAGGAATATCATTCTGCGCATGCGCAGACGCAATGCGGAGCTCTCGTCCAATCAGAAGCGAGTATTTCAAATTCGTCACAGAGCTCTCAGCCAATCAGAAGCGAGTATTTTGACCCGGTGCATTATGGGCCATATCCAAGATGGCGGCACGTATGTTCAAGATGGCGGCACATCCGGTGTCGAAAACTGGCCATTTCGTCGGGATGTGGTCACCTAGTGTCGAAAACTGGACCTTGTATGGGTCCTGCTAGACGTTTTGGAGCTAGGGGAGCCCCTAATGGGCCGATGGAGTTGTATGAGGTATCAAAGTGAAGTATATTTCAAGCATGGGTGGGTGCATGTAAAATTTTTCCTGAAAAAATACGGAACACGGACTTTATCCTAAATTACGTGAAAATGCCTATATGGGGTATGGGGGGTATAGGACCATCCTGGGAAACCTACTTCTCGACATTTGCGGTATAGGTTGTGGGGTCTCGTTTTCTTAGTCTCGTCAAGACAAACATGATAGGAAGTGTCCCGCAGCGAATCGGTGAAATTTTTGAAAAAGTACGATATAGCCCATATAGTCCCATACTGGGGGTATAGGATCAATGTTTGTCCCCCTGGGAAACGTACTTCTATACATTTGCGGTAGGGTTGTTTGGATTTGTTTTTCACGTCTCGTCATTTAGAACACGATAGGAAGTGTCCCGGAGCGAATCGGTGAAATTTTTGAAAAAAGTCACCGAGGCCTGGGTAGGCCCATAGGCCTATACTGCATGGCTATGGGTGTATAGGCCCATACGGGGTGGACATGTTGGAGTCTAGGTGAGTCCCTAATGATCCAATGGGGTCGAGTGAGGTCTTATTTTGAAGCTCTCGTGGAGGAGCACTTGACTACACTAATGGTTCGTCCGTGTTCAATAGTCTGCGCATGCGCAGCCTGGCCCGTAGTATAGAAAGTAGGCATTTTGGGGGTATGTGGGTGTGTGTTTGGGTTAGAGATGGGCTATTCACGGTTCGAATGGGTCGTGTGAGGTATCAATGTGAAGCTTGTGTGGGGTAGAGTCAGAATGGCGTGTTTTTAAATGCAAGTCGCGTCAATCTGCGCATGCGCAGTTGGTTGTAGTAGAGAAATCAGGCATTTTGGGGGTATGTGGATGTGTGTTTGGGGTAGAGATGGACCGCTATGGGTCCGAATAGGTCGTGGAAGGTGTCAAAGTGAAGCTTGTGTGGGTTAGAGTCAGAATGGTGTGTTTTTAAGTGCAAGTCGCGTTAATCTGCGCATGCGCAGTTGGTTGTAGTAAGTAAAGTGACCATTTTGGGGCAGTGCAGGTAGGTATTTGGGATAGAGAGGGACCATCCTTGGTCCGAATGCGTCGTGTAAGGTGTCATCTTGTAGCTCTCGGGGTGTAGATCCCGATTTAAGGGATGTTCGCGTCATCTGTGACGTCATCAGTGACGTAATCAGTACGAGTAGTAGCGAAAGTGGACATTTTGGGGCAGTGAAAGGAAGGTATTTGGTGTAGAGATGGACCATCCTTGGTCCGAATGCGTCGTGGGAGGTGTCATTTTGTAGCCTTAGGGTGTAGATCCCGAGTTGAGGGATGTCCGCGTCATCTGTGACGTCATCAGTGACGTCATCATTACGAGTAGTAGCGAAAGTGGGCATTTTGGGGCAGTGAAGGATGGATTAGTAGTATGAAAGCGCATGTCGAGCCCCATTGACCTTGCGGCGCATTGCGCAATGAGTATGCATGTGTGTGTGTAGGCGTCTGTGTGTGTGTGTGTATGCGTCTGTGTGTGTGTGTGTGCGTGCATGTGTGTGTGTATGCGTCTGTGTGTCTGTGTATGCGTCTGTGTGTCTGTGTGCATGTGTGCTTGCGTGTACGTGTGTGTGTATGTGTGTGTGTGTGTGTGTGCGTGTGTGTCTGTGTGCATGTGTGCGTACGTGTGTGTGTGTGTGTGTGTGTGTGTATGTGTCTGATGCGTGTGTGTGTGTGTGTGTATGCGTCTGTGTGTCTGGGTGCGTGTGTGCATGCGCCGAGTTCTAAGAGCCCCGGAGAGAGAACAACAACAACAAGGATGACACATGAGGGAACAACAAGAAGTTTTTGTCATATAGTTTATTATCCCCAAATTTTACATCATACCCAGGCTGGGGGAGCCGCCCTGGGTATGTTTAGTATGTTCGCATTCGAAATATCAAACACCGTGTTTTATTATTCAACGCATCGTCACATCAGGCACAAGTGTTTACTGAGCTCAAGTCAACCATCAGCATGTAGACATAGAGAGTATGTACGGCATGTTGTGGTATTCATCAGTGCATGGGTGACGCATTCACCCGATGGGTTGATTGGTCGTCTTGGTCACGAAAAACGTAACATTGGTTACCCTCTTTACCACCCATTGTGTGTTGGGGCGTTGACGATGTGCCCATCTCAAGGCATCCAATTGTTCCACTTGGGCCAGCATCATCTCTAGCGACGCCCGGTGAATGATGGTAAACGGCAGGTCAAACACAAGGTTGTTGGCACTGGGGTAACAATACCGTAACTGGTCCGTCTTTTTGTGACGTAAGATGTACCCGAAAGCGACATTCAATTTGAAGGCCGTTGCTTGGTCATTGAAGATAGCTTCCACGTAGCTGCGTAAACGGGTGAGTTTGGTCAGTGGGAAATTGTAGATATCTTCAATAGGGCGATGTTTGTGGAAACAGTACCGTGTCATGGACCAATGGCCACGATCGTCGTCACTCACTGGATGGTTGTCCTGTAAGAGATCGCTGGGAACATTTATGGGCTCGACCATAAAATGTTCGATGTTGTCAGGCGAATGACTGGGAGCAGTAATGCTGGGGTCCGGCTGGATATCCAGGCTCTTCTGAACTGTGGGTATTGACAGACTCTCCGTCGTCGCATCACCAGTGGCATTCGTCTCCCCGGGCTTATCTTCACTGGGTCTGACCTTCCACGGCTCCTCTTCAGTAGAAGGCTGTCGCTCATACCGTGGTGATGAACTATGAATCAAACGTTGGTGTCGCAGCAACTGACTGGGTCGTTTGAAAAGCCGACCACATTCATAACATTGTTCCTTCGCACCCTCGTGGAGTGAGCGTTCATGGCGCAGTAAAACATCCTCCCGATTGAACGACCGTGCGCAGGTTGTACATGTATACCGAGCATCGTTGTGGGTGGAGGCCTCGTGGCGTCGTAAATTATCTAGACGAGTAAACAGCTTCTGGCAAGTTGTGCAAGAGAACATATCGGCTGTGGATCTGGAAATCATGAATCCCGTAAAAAAATTGCCACTTTTATACGTTTTTTCAGTGACCTTCGTGTCTTTTCGGCAACCTCCGTGTCTCTTCGGTCATCTCCGTGTCTTTTCGGTGACGTCCGTGACTCTTCGGAAGTTAGAGGGGAGGTGACCGGCCTACCGACCAATCAGAAGCCATCATTTCAGAAAGTTCAATCTTCGTTCAGTGTAACCTAAACGTCTTCGGGCAATACATGATACTGAAGCTCGAAGCTCTTACTTCTCTCATTCAACACTGAGATCAATATCCATCGGCTCTTCAATCCGCGGCGAATCGACCTCCATGGGTTCTTCTATTCTCAGATGCATTCCGATAGAAACTGAAATATCCGGTCTCGAGAGTGGCGAGCGTGATCCGTGTATAACATTTCGGTGACGACTCAATTGACTGGGATGCTTAAAGGCTATATCACAATCCGCACATGTATGCATGCGTACTTCGTGGCATGCACGTGTGTGACAACGCAAACTGTCCAGGCGATGAAAGCGCTTCGAGCAAGTTGTGCAAGAGAACATATCGGCTGTGGATCAGGAAATGATGAATGCCGTAAAACTTTCGGCTCTTATAGGCCAACATAGGAGTACCAGGATGTTCTACAGCCAGGGATATACAAGAACCCGGATGTACCCGGATGTAAAAGTCCCGGATGTAAAAGTGCCTGGATGTTCACGAATGTACTACCATCCCGGACTTCTATCAGGATGTTCGCGTCATCTGTGACGTCATTAGTGACGTCATCAGTACGAGTAGTAGCGAAAGTGGACATTTTGGGGCAGTGAAGGAAGGTATTTGGGGTAGAGAGGGACCATCCTTGGTCCGAATGCGTCGCGTGAGGTGTCATCTTGTAGCTCTCGGGATGTAGATCCCCATTTAAGGGATGTTCGCGTCATCTGTGACGTAGTGTGCTTGCGTGTACGTGTATGTGTGTGTGTGTATGTTCGTGTGTGTCTGTGTGCATGTGTGCGCACGTGTGTGTGTCTGTGTGTGTGTGTGTGTGTGTGTACGCGCGTGTGTGTGTGTGTATACGTCTGTATGCGTGTGTTTATGCGTGTGTGTGTGTGTGTGTATGCGTCTGATGCGTGTGTGTGTGTGTGCGTCTGTGTGTCTGTGTGCGTGTGTGCATGAGCCGAGTTCTAAGAGCCCCGGAGAGAGAACAACAACAACAACAACAAGGATGACACATGAGAGAGGACCAATACATATGGACACATGTTCATTCCTATATTTAAAGACTCTACCACCACCACCACCAACTCCACCAACACCACCACCGCACACCACCAACACCACCACCAACGCCACCAACACAACAACCAACGCCACCAACGCCACCACCAACGCCACCAACGCCACCACCAACGCCACCAACGCCACCACCGGGCGTTGACGGGCGTCAACGCCCGGTGGTGGTGGTGGTGGTGGTGGTAGCCCCCGTGTGGCAGAGCTCCGAGAGCTCCACGCCCGGTGGTGGTGGTGGGAACTCCCGTGTGGCAGAGCTCTTGGATCGGAGCTCTTGGAGCTCAATGCCTGTGGAGCTCAGATCTCGGAAGTCACACAGACACACACGAACATACACACACACACATACACGTACACGCAAGCACACTACGTCACAGATGACGCGAACATCCCTTAAATCGGGATCTACATCCCGAGAGCTACAAGATGACACCTCACGCGACGCATTCGGACCAAGGATGGTCCCTCTCTACCCCAAATACCTTCCTTCACTGCCCCAAAATGTCCACTTTCGCTACTACTCGTAATGATGACGTCACCCATGACGTCACAGATACTGTGAACAGCCCCCAAATCGGGGTCTACATCCCGAGAGCTACAGAAGGACACCTCCCAGGACGCATTCGGACCAAGCGTCGCTAGAGATGATGCTGGCCCAAGTGGAACAATTGGATGCCTTGAGATGGGCACATCGTCAACGCCCCAACACACAATGGGTGGTAAAGAGGGTAACCAATGTTACGTTTTTCGTGACCAAGACGACCAATCAACCCATCGGGTGAATGCGTCACCCATGCACTGATGAATACCACAACATGCCGTACATACTCTCTATGTCTACATGCTGATCGTTGACTTGAGCTCAGTAAACACTTGTGCCTGATGTGACGATGTGTTGAATAATAAAACACGGTGTTTGATATTTCGAATGCGAACATACTAAACATACCCAGGGCGGCTCCCCCAGCCTGGGTATGATGTAAAATTTGGGGATAATAAACTATATGACAAAAACTTCTTGTTGTTCTCTCATGTGTCATCCTTGTTGTTGTTGTTCTCTCTCCGGGGCTCTTAGAACTCGGCGCATGCACACACGCACCCAGACACACAGACGCATACACACACACACACACACACGCAACAGACGCATACACACACACACACACACACGTACGCACACATGCACACAGACACACACGCACACACACACACATACACACACACGTACACGCAAGCACACATGCACACAGACACACAGACGCATACACAGACACACAGACGCATACACACACACACATGCACGCACACACACACACACACACAGACGCATACACACACACACACACACACAGACGCCTACACACACATGCATACTCATTGCGCAATGCGCCGCAAGGTCAATGGGGCTCGACATGCGCTTTCATACTACTAATCCATCCTTCACTGCCCCAAAATGCCCACTTTCGCTACTACTCGTAATGATGACGTCACTGATGACGTCACTGATGACGTCACAGATGACGCGGACATCCCTCAACTCGGGATCTACACCCTAAGCGCTACAAAATGACACCTCCCACGACGCATTCGGACCAAGGATGGTCCATCTCTACACCAAATACCTTCCTTTCACTGCCCCAAAATGTCCACTATCGCTACTACTCGTACTGATTACGTCACTGATGACGTCACAGATGACGCGAACATCCCTTAAATCGGGATCTACACCCCGAGAGCTACAAGATGACACCTTACACGACGCATTCGGACCAAGGATGGTCCCTCTCTATCCCAAATACCTACCTGCACTGCCCCAAAATGGTCACTTTATTTACTACAACCAACTGCGCATGCGCAGATTAACGCGACTTGCACTTAAAAACACACCATTCTGACTCTAACCCACACAAGCTTCACTTTGACACCTTCCACGACCTATTCGGACCCATAGCGGTCCATCTCTACCCCAAACACACACCCACATACCCCCAAAATGCCTGCTTTCTCTACTACGGCCAGGCTGCGCATGCGCAGATTGACACGACTTGCACTTAAAAACACGCCATTCTGACTCTACCCCACACAAGCTTCACATTGATACCTCACACGACCCATTCGAACCGTGAGTAGCCCATCTCTAACCCAAACACATACCCCCCAAAATGCCTACTTACTATAATACGGGTCAGGCTGCGCATGCGCAGACTATTGAACACGGACGAACCATTAGTGTAGTCAAGAGCTCCTCCACGAGAGCTTCAAAATAAGACCTCACTCGACCCCATTGGATCATTAGGGACTCACCTAGACCTCAACATGTCCACCCCGTATGGCCCTACACACCCATAGCCATGCAGTATAGGCCTATGGGCCTACCGAGGCCTCGGTGACTTTTTTCAAAAATTTCACCGATTCGCTCCGGGACACTTCCTATTATGTTCTAAATGACGAGACTAAGAAAACGAGACCCCACAATCCTACCGCAAATGTATAGAAGTACGTTTCCCAGGGGGACAAACATTGATCCTATACCCCCAGTATGGGACTATATGGGTATATATGGGTCTCGGTGATTTTTTTAAAAAATTTCACCGATTCGCTCCGGGATACTTCCTATTATGTTTGTCTTGACGAGACTAAGAAAACGAGACCCCCAACCTATACCGCAAATGTCGAGAAGTAGGTTTCCCAGGATGGTCCTATACCCCCCATACCCCACATAGGCATTTTCACGTAATTTAGGATAAAGTCCGTGTTCCGTATTTTTCGGGAAAAATTTTACATGCACCCACCCATGCTTGAAATATACTTCACTTTGATACCTCATACAACTCCATCGGCCCATTAGGGGCTCCCCTAGCTCCAAAAGGTCTAGCAGGACCCATACAAGGTCCAGTTTTCGACACTAGGTGACCACATCCCGACGAAATGGCCAGTTTTCGACACCGGATGTGCTGCCATCTTGAACATACGTGCCGCCATCTTGGATATGGCCCATAATGCACCGGGTCAAAATACTCGCTTCTGATTGGCTGACAGCTCTGTGACGAATTTGAAATACTCGCTTCTGATTGGACGAGAGCT
>JAVTVY010047319.1:0-22983 GCA_036873755.1 Hanleya hanleyi | reverse complement strand
GTACATCTTCACTTTGTAAATATATTGTATGGGGCAAGGTTACTAAAATTGCAGGTACATCCTGGGGTTGACCCGAGCCCGGGTGAAGACAGTCAAACATGACGTAGTTGAACGGGGCAACACAAATAACATTAAATGCTAAAATCCAGTATATTTTCTACGAACCAAAATGCATTAGATATGTAATTCCGAAGAATGACCAGCTCTCTACGACATGGCCTTTCTTGGATGTGGCGTTTACGGAGATGAACATTCCTCAAACTGAAAGTATACTCTCTCTCCGGGAACCATTGAATAGTGCAGTTCTACTACTTTTGGTCAGTTTGTTGCGAACAAATCAAGTCTCTTTAGACAGTGCATATGTGCTTCAAATCAGACTATTCGTATCTGATCGGAGCCTGCCTTAGTATTCGGACACTAGTCCTATCTTTCACGGCTTGTTCCTCTGGTTTCCCTTTCTCCAAAACCCATGTTCCTTCTTTAGGATTTCTTGATCTCGGTAAATTATGTGATAATGAACGTTTTCAGATTCATCTCCTTTACCTTTCAACACTCTGCCCACTTTCTTCTCTCTCATTTGAACCAAGTCTATTTCAGAAGAGTGTGTGCGAAACTGGTGGGTTAGTCGGCTCTTCCTTCTGTCTTTACATTTTCAAAAGTACAAGTGGAAATCCATCTTCCTGAATCATAAAGAGCCATCCTCATCTAGAAGTATGGTCAACGGTGGAAGGGCGACCGTATGGACCGATCAATACATCCATTTAACCGGTTGTTATGAACTGAACTGTACATTTCATATCTTAAACTTCGAGTTACTGACTTTTTCCGTAACTTGAAAAAGGCCAAGCCAAGGACTGAAAAGCTTTCTTGTCTTATTTTGCGACAAGACTGGAAGATAAATCCACACGAAATCAGAAAATTTTATCATAGGCTCTTTCGAATATTGATCATAACGGGCTCCTGCAAAAAGATAAATTTTACAAATGTTCCTGAGTGGGGTTGTTATGCTTTGACCAGTCTATTATTGACGTAACTAGAGGAAGGCGGGGATCATGTCCGTACATTAAGATGTAGGAGGGGTATTGTGTCGTAGAATTTGTTATTAAGTTAGCAAAACGGGCCACCCTTAAAAATGAATCCCAATTAGTGTGTTGGGACCGAATTAATATTCCAGTGAGACCAGTAGCGTTTGCTAGATCCTGCATTAAATGTGACGCTTTTACTCAACGTCACAAACATTATTGCAGGAACTTGTAAACCAGGGCTATACCGCCAAGCGCCTCCATTCACAATTTCTCAAATTTGGCGATACATATCGCGTGCTGACAGCAGAATACGAGAGTAGCGTGCAAGATCTATGACGTAACGTGTCGTAACTTGTTTCTAATTCCGCTTAACCAGGGGCTACGGGCCGAATGAACCCATGTGCTTCGAGATCCTCATGGTGCTCATATGAACAGTCTCGATCAAAGCGTGACTGAGATACATCATTCTCTAGATAACGACTTTACAACGAATATTATATAGATTAAGAATACTAATCAGCGATACGGATTTGATATTTTTGGAACATCATGATGTCTCTCCGACATCATTGAAAACTTTTGACCAATTGTGTCTTGCAGGAACCTAGCCTATGTTTATGTATACTATGACTGTGTTTTTAAATTTGGTGCGAATGCTGTTATATGCAATATGGAATAGGTCAGTAGTAGGGAGCCGTGATTTAAAGTCAGGTTGACCTACTTATTTGTCCCCCCGGGTAAAATTTAAGGGGGAACCCAGGTTAAAGTATAGGAAGCGGCCATTTACGGCCTTTGACCTCTGAGGCCGTGTAGAGGTCAAGGCCGCTATAGTTCCAACAGGTGGCGCCCCCTCTTTCACCTCGAATTCCTTCGCGGTCTGGCGGTCATGCGGTCGCGGGAAAAAGTAGTCCCCAGACTTCAAATACGCTGCATGGTCCGATTGGGTCGAGTGAGATATCAAAGTGAAGCATTCGTGAAGGGGCATCCAGTCATGGGTGGGTGCATGTCAAATTAGGATTTTTTCCCGAAACTATAAAAAGCGGAACACGGACTTTACCCCTAAACTAGGGGAAAACCCTATCAACCCTAGCCAAAAGGGCTAATATCGGTCCCCGGGCTTATCGGGGCCTGCCTATCAAGTCAATGGGGTGGGTGCATGTAAAATTAGGATTTTTTTCCGAAACTATAAAAAGCGGAACACGGACTTTACCCCTAAAATAGGGGAAAACACCTATCAACCCTAGCCAAAAGGGCTAATATCGGTCCCGGGCTTATTGGGACCTGCCTATCAAGTCAATGGGGTGGGTGCATGTAAAATTAGGATTTTTTCCCGAAACTATAAAAAGCGGAACACGGACTTTACCCCTAAAATAGGGGAAAACACCTATCAACCCTAGCCAAAAGGGCTAATATCGGTCCCCGGGCTTATTGGGACCTGCCTATCAAGTCAATGGGGTGGGTGCATGTAAAATTAGGATTTTTTCCCGAAACTATAAAAAGCGGAACACGGACTTTACCCCTAAAATAGGGGAAAACCCTATCAACCCTAGCCAAAAGGGCTAATATCGGTCCCGGGCTTATTGGGACCTGCCTATCAAGTCAATGGGGTGGGTGTATGTAAAATTAGGATTTTTTCCTGAAACTATAAAAAGCGGAACACGGACTTTACCCCTAAAATAGGGGAAAACACCTATCAACCCTAGCCAAAAGGGCTAATATCGATCCCCGGGCTTATTGGCACCTACCTATCAAGTCAATGGGTTGGGTGCATGTAAACTTAGGATTTTTCCCCCGAAAATATAAAAAGCGGAACACGGACTTCACCCCTAAAATAGGGGAAAACTCTTATCAACTCTAGCCAAAAGGGCTAATATCGGTCCCCGGGTTTATTGGGACCTGCCTATCAAGTCAATGGGGTGGGTGCATGTAAAATTATGATTTTTTCCCGAAACTATAAAAAGCGGAATACGGACTTTACCCCTAAAATAGGGGAAAACACCTATCAACTCTAGCCAATAGGGCTAATATCGGTCCCCGGGCTTATCGGGGCCTGCCTATCAAGTCAATGGGTTGGGTGCATGTAAAATTAGGATTTTTTTCCGAAAATATAAAAAGCGGAACACGGATTTTACCCCTACAATAGGGGTCTGTATTATACAATATAGGGGGAAATGGCTGTATGGGGGGAGTGGTGATCAATTTTTTTTGTGTGGGCTTTACTATGGCTTGTGGGGTCTCGTTTTTCTCGTCTCGTCAAGAAAATGACAATGGGAAGGGTCCCGGAGCGAATCGGTAAATTTTTTGGGGAAAGTCACCGAGGTCTGTATATAGGCTCATACTGGCTATATGGGGGGAGGGGTGGTCAAATTTTTTTGTGGGCTTTACTATGGGTTGTGGGGTCTCGTTTTTCTCGTCTCGCCGAGAAAAACACAATGGGAGGGGTCCCGGAGCGAAGCGGTGAAATTTTTGGAAAAAGTCACCGAGGTTTGTATATAGGCCTATAGGCTGGCTATGGGGGGTATAGGTCCAACCTGGAAAATTCACACACGTTCATTGTGATATGGGTTGTTTGGTCTTGTTTTTCACGTCTCGTCATTTAGAACACGATGGGAAGGGTCCCGGAGCGAAACGGTGAAATTTTTGGAAAAGTGCCATATAGCCCATATAGCTCCATACTGGCTATACCTTGGAAATTCACACACGTTCATTGTGATATGGGCTGTTTGGATTTGTTTTTCACGTCTCGTCATTTAGAACACGATGGGAAGGGTCCCGGAGCGAAACGGTGAAATTTTGGGAAAAGTTTACCGAGGCCTGGGTAGGCCCATAGGCCTATACTGCATGGCTATGGGGGTATAGGCCCATACGGGTGGACGTTTTGGGGTCTAGGTGAGCCCCTAATGATCCTATGATGTCGTAGGAGGTCTTATTTTGAAGCTCTCGTGGAGGACCATCCGACTGGACTAATGGTTCGTCCGTTTTCAATAGTCTGCGCATGCGCAGTCTGGCCGTAGTATAGAAAGCGGGCATTTTGGGTGGTATGTGGGTGTGTGTTTGGGGTGGAGATGGACCGCTATGGGTCCGAATGAGTCGTGGAAGGTGTCAAAGTGAAGCTTGTGTGGGTTAGAGTCAGAATGGTGTGTTTTTAAGTGCAAGTCGCGTCAATCTGCGCATGCGCAGTAGGTTGTAGTAAGTAAAGTGGCCATTTTGGGGCAGTACAGGAAGGTATTTGGGGTCGAGATGGACCATCCTTGGTCCGAATGCGCCCTGGAAGGTGTCATCTTGTAGCTCTCGGGGTGTAGACCCCGATTTGCGGGCTGCCCACGTCAGCTGTGACGTCATCAGTACGAGTAGTAGCGAAAGTGGACATTTTAGGGCAGTGAAGGAAGGTATTTGGGGTAGAGAGGGACCACTGGTCCGAATGTGTCTAGGGAAGTGTCATGTTGTAGCTCTCGGGGTGTACATCCCGATTTGAGGGATGTCCGCGTCACCTGTGACGTCATCGGTGACGCCATCAGGACGAGTAGTAGCGAAAGTGGGCATTTTAGGGCAGTACAGGAAGGTATTTGGGGTAGAGAGGGACCATCTTTGGTCCGAATGTGTCTAGCGAAGTATCATGTTGTAGCTCTCGGGGTGTACATCCCGATTTGAGGGATGTCCGCGTCATCTGTGACGTCATCGGTGACGTCATCAGTACGAGTAGTAGCGAAAGTGGGCATTTTGGGGCAGTGAAGGAAGGTATTTGGGGTAGAGATGGACCATACTTGGTCCGAATGCGTCGTGGGAGGTGTCACGTTGTAGCTCTCGGGGTGTACACCCCGATTTGAGGCATGTCCGCAGCATCTGTAACGTCATTGGTGACGTCATCAGTACGAGTAGTAGCGAAAGCGGGTATTTTGGGGCAGTGAAGGAAGGTATTTGGTGTAGAGATGGACCATCCTTGGTCCGAATGCATCGTGTGAGGTGTCATCTTGTAGCAACGCCCGCCAACACCAAGCTCAATGATTCAACGCCCTGGTGAAATAGCTCAGAAGCTCTGATTTTCTAGATATTCCATGGAATTGTCACTCATTCTTCGAAACGTCCGTCGTTACGCCTTAACAGACCGGAGAGAGTACAACAACAGCAACAACAACAAGGATGACACATGAGAGAACAACAACAACAAGAAGTTTTTTTCATATAGTTTATTTTCCCCAATGTTACATCATACCCACGCTGGGGGAGCCGCGTTGGGTATATTTACAATTCAAGAAGACTCTTGTCCAATCAGAGGCCACCATTTGCATTTGTCATATTCGTTCCTGTCCGTTAGATGCATTCTTGTCCAATCAGAAGTCTCCATTTCAGTAAGTTCCATCTTCGGCCATGTTCGCTCTGAACCGTTTATTCTAATCATCGTCGGGCAGGCCAGGATACCGTTGAGGCCACATATCCTCAGATAGTTGTTTGTGCATTCTGAGTATCTATCAGTGCATGGGTGAATACATTCATCCGATGGGAAGATTCCGTAATTTTGTCACGAAGGACGTAACATTGGTGACCCTCTCTACGACCCACTTGGTGTTGTGGCGCTGTTCCAAGACATCCAATTGGTCCACTTGGTCCAGCACGGGCTCTAGCGACGCCCGGTTAATGATGGTAAACGGTTGGTGAAATACCCGGATATTACTGCTCGGGTAAAAGTATCGGACTTGGTCTGTCTCCTTATGCTGCAGCACATAACCCAACGCCAGATTCAATTTGAAGGACGTAGCTTGGTCATTGAAGATGGCTTCCACGTAGTTGCGTAGGCGGGTGAGGCCAGTCAGCCGGAAATTGTAGATATCTTGAATAGGGCGATGACGGAGGAAACAGTGCCGTATCATGGGCCAATGGCGCCGATAGATGTCACTCACTGGATGGGCGTCCTGTAAGAGATCGCTGGGAACATCCACCGCATCTTCCAGAAAATGTTCGTTGTTGTCAGGCGTATGACTGGGAACAGTAATGCTAGGGACCGGCTGGATATCTAGGCTCTTCTGAACTGTGGGTATAGGCGGGCTCTCCGTGATCGCATCACCAGTGGCATTCGTCTCCCCGGGTTTATCTTCAGTGGGTCTGTCCCTCCTGGGTGCCTCTTTAGTGGAAAGTTGTCCCTCATGCCGTGGTGACGGACCATGAATCAAAGGCTCATGCCGTCTTAACTGATTGGGTCGTTTGAAGAGTTGACCACATTCTTCGCATGGACGCTTGGATGGCCCATGAATTGAACGTTCATGGCGCTGTAAATGATCCGGGCGCTGAAACGACAGTGTACATATCGTACAGCTATACCGGGCGGTTCCGGCGTGCTTGGTAGCCTCATGGCGGCGTAAGTCGTGCAGACGAGTGAATGATTTCGAGCACGTAGTACAAGTGAACATCTTGGTGGTTGACAGAGTGTCTGATGAAACGGCCAGGGCGCTTCCCTTTTATAGCAAGCTAGCTGGTGATCTATTTTTAGCACAATCAGTTCACCTTGGACATTCCGTGTCTTTTCGGTGACGTCCGTGACTATTCGGGCACCTCCGTGTCTCTTCGGTAACCTCCGTGTCTTTTCGGCAACCTTCGTGTCTCTTCGGTCACCTCCGTGTCTTTTCGGTGACGTCCGTGACTCTTCGGGCACCTCCGTGTCTCTTCGGTAACCTCCGTGACATCTTCGGTCACCTCCGTGTCTCTTCGGTGACCTCCGTGACATCTTCAGTAACCTCCGTGTCTCTTCGGGCACCTCCGTGACATCTTCGGTCACCTCCGTGTCTCTTCGGTTACCTCCGTAACTATCCGGCTGTTCAGGTGTAAACCCCGATGTACCCGTATGGAACACACAGCTAAAGGACCCGGATAGAAGTACCCGGATGTAGGCGCGGACGTCATTGACAAGAGCCCGGATGTACAAGAACCCGGATGTACCCGGATGTAAAAGTCCCCGGATGTAAAAGTGCCCGGATGTTTACGAATGTTCCACCATTCCGGACTTCTATCAGGTCCAAGTCCAGAAGCTCTCATGTCCTGCATGTGAATAGTCATATTGTGTGTGTATGCATGTGTGTATGCGCGCGTGTGTGTGTGTGTGTGTGTTTGTGTGTTTGCGTGTATGTGCGTGTGCGTGTGTGTGTATGTGTCTGTGTATGTGTGTGTGCGTGTGTGTATGGGTGTGTGTGTCTGTGTATGCATGTGTGCATGCGTCTGTGTGCGCGTGTGTATGAGTCTGTGTGTATGTGTGCATTGCGTCTGTGTGTATGTGTGTATGCGTGTATGCGTCTGTGTGTATGCGTGTGTGTGTGTATGCAACCACCACCACCACCACCATCACCACTACCACCACCACACACCACCACACACCACCACTACCACCACCACCACCGGGCGTCAACGCCACCACCACCACCACCACCACCACCACACACCACCACACCACCACCACGACCACCACCACTGGGCACACATACCTGGTGCACTCTGTACCCTATAGCCCGTAGGGCACAGGGTACACCAGGGTGTGGGTACGATCGGAGCTCTTGGAGCTCAAAGCGTGAGGAGCTCAGAGCTCAGAAGTGACATTTGCATATGACCTCTGTGAGGTCACTTCCGCTTCCGTTCACGTGACCCGAACTGACCTTTGACCCCTGCGCGCAATTTTTATCAGGTATTGTTAGCGCGCGCAGGGGTCAAAGGTTAGTTCGGGTCACGTGAACGGAAGCAAAAGTGACCTCACAGAGGTCATATGCAAATGTCACTTCCGAGCTCTGAGCTCCACACGCTTTGAGCTCCATGAGCTCCGATCGCACCCACACCCTGGTGTACCCTAGGCCCTACGGGCTATAGGGTACAGAGTGCACCAGGTATGTGTGCCCAGTGGTGGTGGACGTGGTGGTGGTGTGGTGGTGTGTGGTGGTGGTGGTCGTGGTGGCGTTGGCGGGCGTCAACGCCGGTGGTGGTGGTGGTAGTGGTGGTGTGTGGTGGTGTGTGGTGGTGGTAGTGGTGATGGTGGTGGTGGTGGTAGTTGCATACACACACACACGCATACACACAGACGCATACACGCATACACACATACGCACAGACGCAATGCACACATACACACAGACTCATACACACGCGCACACACACACACACACGCATACACACACACGCGTAACCACACTCGCAAGCACACACATACACACACACAGAGACATACACACACATACACATACACACGCACATGCACGCACACCCACACACACACACATACACACACACCCACACACACACACACACGCACACAGACACGTGTACACACACACACACACGCACACAGACGCATACACACAGACGCATACACACATACACACATACGCACATGCACGCATACGTACATACACAGATACACACGCACACACACACACACGCACACACGGACGCATGCACACATGCATACACAGACACACACACGCATGCACACAGACGCATACACACAGACGCAATGTACACATACACACATGCATACATACATACAAACACACACAACACAGACGCATACACACATTTGCATACACACACACACGCTCGCATACACAGACGCATACACACACTTGCATACACGCACGCAGGCATGCACACACACGCATACACACACACATACACACACACACACACAAGCACACACAGACGCATGCACACATGCATACACAGACACCAACACGCACGCACACACACATACACACAGACACACACGCATACACACAGGCGCATACACACCAATACACGCTGCACACGCACACATACACACGCATGCCCACATACGTTCCTTATTAGGTATGTCGATATAATTGTGCAACATTGTAGCGATCGTGGTGCCACATTGTAGCGATCGTCAACAATGTTTGCAACAATGTTGCAACAATGTTTTTTGTTGGTGGCCTCTGATTGGACAAGAGTCTTCTTGAATTGTAAATATACCCAACGCGGCTCCCCCAGCGTGGGTATGATGTAACATTGGGGAAAATAAACTATATGAAAAAAACTTCTTGTTGTTGTTGTTCTCTCATGTCTCATCCTTGTTGTTGTTGTACTGTCTCCGGTCTGTTAAGGCGTAACGACGGACGTCACTGCATTTCGAAGAATGAGTGACAATTCCATGGAATATCTAGAAAATCAGAGCTTCTGAGCTATTTCACCAGGGCGTTGAAGCATTGAGCTTGGTTGGTGTTGGCGGACGTTGCTACAAGATGACACCTCACACGACGCATTCAGACCAAGGATGGTCCATCTCTACACCAAATACCTTCCTTCACTGCCCCAAAATACCCGCTTTCGCTACTACTCGTACTGATGACGTCACCGATGACGTCACAGATGCTGCGGGCATGCCTCAAATCGGGGTGTACACCCCGAGAGCTACAACATGACACCTCCCACGACGCATTCGGACCAAGTATGGTCCATCTCTACCCCAAATACCTTCCTTCACTGCCTCGAAATGCCCACTTTCGCTACTACTCGTACTGATGACGTCACCGATGACGTCACAGATGACGCGGATATCCCTCAAATCGGGATGTACACCCCGAGAGCTACAACATGACACTTCCCTAGACACATTCGGACCAAAGATGGTCCCTCTCTACCCCAAATACCTTCCTTCACTGCCCCAAAATGCCCACTTTCGCTACTACTCGTACTGATGACGTCACCGATGACGTCACAGGTGACGCGGGCATCCCTCAAATCGGGATGTACACCCCGAGAGCTACAGCATGACACTTCCCTAGACACATTCGGACCAAATATGGTCCCTCTCTACCCCAAATACCTTCCTTCACTGCCCTAAAATGCCCACTTTCGCTACTACTCGTCCTGATGACGTCACCGATGACGTCACAGGTGACGTGGGCAGCCCTCAAATCGGAGTCTACACCCCGAGAGCTACAAGATGACACCTTCCAGGACGCATTCGGGCCAAGGATGGTCCATCTCGACCCCAAATACCTTCCTGTACTGCCCCAAAATGGCCACTTTACTTACTACAACCAACTGCGCATGCGCAGATTGACGTGACTTGCACTTAAAAACACACCATTCTGACTCTAACCCACACAAGCTTCACTTTGACACCTTCCAGGACGCATTCGGACCCATAGCGGTCCATCTCTACCCCAAACACACACCCACATACCACCCAAAATGCCCGCTTTCTATACTACGGCCAGACTGCGCATGCGCAGCCTATTGAAAATGGACGAACCATTAGTCCAGTCGGATGCTCCTCCACGAGAGCTTCAAAATAAGACCTCATACGACATCATAGGATCATTAGGGGCTCACCTAGACCCCAAAACGTCCACCGCGTATGGGCCTATACCCCCATAGCCATGCAGTATAGGCCTATGGGCCTACCCAGGCCTCGGTGAACTTTTCCCAAAATTTCACCGTTTCGCTCCGGGACCCTTCCCATCGTGTTCTAAATGACGAGACGTGAAAAACAAATCCAAACAGCCCATATCACAATGAACGTGTGTGAATTTCCAAGGTTGAGCCTATACCCCCATATAGCCAGTACGGGACTATATGGGCTATATGGTACTTTTCCAAAAATTTCACCGTTGCTCTCCGAGACCCTTTCCATCGTGTTCTAAATGACTAGACGTGAAAAACAAATCCAAGCAACCCATATCACAATGAACGTGTGTGAATTTCCCAGGTTGAACCTATACCCCCATATAGCCAGTATGGAGCTATATGGGCTATATGGCACTTTTCCAAAATTTCACCGTTGCGCTCCGAGACCCTTCCCATCGTGTTCTAAATGACGAGACGTGAAAAACAAGACCAAACAACCCATATCACAATGAACGTGTGTGAATTTTCCAGGTTGGACCTATACCCCCCATAGCCAGCCTATAGGCCTATATACAAACCTCGGTGACTTTTTCCAAAAATTTCACCGCTTCGCTCCGGGACCCCTCCCATTGTGTTTTTCTCGGCGAGACGAGAAAAACGAGACCCCACAACCCATAGTAAAGCCCACAAAAAAATTTGACCACCCCTCCCCCCATATAGCCAGTATGAGCCTATATACAGACCTCGGTGACTTTCCCCAAAAATTTCACCGATTCGCTCCGGGACCCTTCCCATTGTCATTTTCTTGGCGAGACGAGAAAAACGAGACCCCACAAGCCATAGTAAAGCCCACAAAAAAATTTGACCAACCCTCCCCCCATACAGGCATTTTCCCTTATATTGTATAATACAGACCCCTATTGTAGGGGTAAAGTCCGAGTTCCGCTTTTTATATTTTCGGAAAAAAATCCTAATTTTACATGCACCCAACCCATTGACTGGATAGGCAGGCCCCAATAAGCCCGGGGACCGATATTAGCCCTTTTGGCTAGGGTTGATAGGTGTTTTCCCCTATTTTAGGGGTAAAGTCCGTGTTCCACCTTTTTATATTTTCGGAAAAAATCCTAATTTTACATGCACCCAACCCATTGACTTGATAGGTAGGTACCAATAAGCCCGGGGACCGATATTAGCTCTTTTGGCTAGGGTTGATAGGTGTTTTCCCCTATTTTAGGGGTAAAGTCCGTGTTCCGCTTTTTATAGTTTCGGGAAAAAATCCTAATTTTACATGCACCCATCCATGACTGGATGCCCCTTCACGAATGTTTCACTTTGATACCTCACTCGACCCAATCGGACCATGCAGCGTATTTGAAGTCTGGGGACTACTTTTTCTCCGCGGAAGCTTTTTCCCGCGACCGCATGACCACCAGACCGCGGAGGAATTCGAGGTGAAAGAGGGGGCGCCACCTGTTGGAATTATAGCGGCCTTGACCTCTACACGGCCTCAGAGGTCAAAGGCCGTAAATGGCCGCTTCCTATACTTTAACCTGGGTTCCCCCTTAAATTTTACCCGGGGGAACAAATAAGTAGGTCAACCTGACTTTAAATCACGGCTCCCTACTACTTAGTCTTTGGATGATGGAGGCGAACATTCTTTAATGGACGAAGGCTGAATAATGAATGACGGACCAGACGCTTATAAATTGATCTTTTACCTCCAGCTAGAAAAGTCAACATGGTAGCGTTTTTCTAGGGGTCTGTAATAGACGTAATCAAATATAGATTTCGCTGAAGTTGAAGCAGATATTGCCTTTATCGGGACGTATTGCATCCACTCAGTTAATATATCCATACAGGTTAGAATATAACGGTTTCCTGATTCCGTATTAGGCAACGGACTGATTAAATCGACTTGAATGTGATCGAAAGCATATCCCGCTTAATAAGTTGTGACGGGACTCTAATCACCTTATATGGACTATATCTTGTTAAACAAACTTCGACCCAGGTATTTACATCCTGAAACATACCCTTTCAGAAATATTTCCTCTGAATTAATCTAAACGTATTCTCTGTGGCTCTATGGATGGTTAATATATTGTCATGATATGATTTCAAACCCTCTGAGATCATATTTCTCAGAATAACAATTTGTCTGACTAACTTCTCAGCCTCAGGCAGGTTACCTCTAAGATGGAAAAGGTGATTTAAAATATTATCGGACAATCATATTGATCAAATTCGACTAACAACTTTCTAAGTTATCGTCTATGGGCAGATCGCCTGTTCGGAAATATTGTAACATGAGAACTAACGTGGGATCTGTCGATTGTTCTTCTCTAATTTGGTTTATTTTCCTCTGCTGTTGAGATTTCAGCTGGTCGAACTTTATCCATGCAATTGTTCTCTACAGTGTGCTTAACGACCGCATTCAAATAAGGGGATAATTCGAGTTCATGATCCTTCCAGTAATGGTGTTATTTTACTTTCTTGACGACAATCCGTTTGGGAGCCCATTTTATGTGAACGATGCCACAGTCATATTGGCTTACTGCAAACACCCATTTGGCGATTTGTTTAGGCGCATATATCTTTTTTTTCAGCACATATTTCAATGGTTGGTGATTTGTACACAGAACCAATTTACGTGTTCTAATAAATCTGTCAAATATTTGAATTGCATCGAAGATAGAGAGTACTTCTCTGTTATTCCCAATTTTTCAAAAACCTGAGTACCTATTATGATTCCAACTAGATTCCGTGGCAATTTCGCTTTGTAATTGTACATTAGCTTCGCTATAAAGTGGTATTTTGATATTTCTTATAGTACCTATTTTAAAGTGATCGTAAACCCTCAAGTAAAGTTTCCATCAAATGAAAGACCATTGCAAACAGTGTGGGAAAATATTTATTTTAATTTTTACGATTTTATTACACAGAGTAAACTGCAATTAAAGCATGGTATTCTATGGTGGTCTGTTGCAATCATATTTAGGTCCAGTGACGTCACACTGCCTTAATACATATATTTCAAAGTTTGTATGCACCTTCCAGTGCTTGATTCAAGCTTAAGGTATGTATACTTTGAGTTTCAACACAGACTCACTTTTCCAATGTGCATGTTTCACCAAAATCTGGGAGATGGTGACTCATGAGTGTCAAGTCAATTTGAATCTTGCATTTAATTTCCCAGATTTTGGAACATGCACATTGGAACAGTGAGTCTGTGTTGAAACTCAAAGTATACATACCTTAAGCTTGAATCAAGCACTGGAAAGTGCATACAAAGTTTGAAATATATGTATAAAGGCAGTGTGACGTCACTGGACCTAAATATGATTGCAACAGACCACCATAGAATACCATGCTTTAATTGCAGTTTACTCTGTGTAATAAAATCGTGAAAAATTAAAATAAATATTTTCCGACACTGTTCGCAATGGTCTTTCATTTGATGGAAACTTTATTTGAGGGTTTACGATCACTTTAACAGGTTCTGAGAAACACAACTTATTGGATTGTAAATTAACGATAGCACCGTTTGGTCTTTTGGTCTCATTGCCGAAACTAAGCTTATATGAGAGGCCATCAATAACCTGTAAACACACATGCCTGGTTTCCCTACATATAGCGATGTTTGTCCGCATCGTCCCTTTCAAATTTATTTTTTGACCATTCACAGCAGTAATTGATTTCCGAAGTTAAATTTCCTCTGTTTTTAATTGCTGGAACATTCAATAGCAGAAATTTGAGCAGCTGTAACCACAAGGCTTAAAATGCTTAACCCTAACACAGTCATTCGAATAATATTATCAGAATAAATAGAACAATCCTCCTTCTCAAAAACGCTTATTTGTGAGATAGATACACGGGCCGGGCCATGCGCTACTGCCACTAATTTATTAACAAACCCTCCATAGTATTCCTTGTGGGGATCATTTTTTAATTTGTTGTGTTTTTCAATGAACTTCCCTTCTACAAAACCTCGCGATGGACTCTTAAAGCGCATTGCTCATATGTTGGATAATTATTCCGTTCGTCATATCTGTTTTGACTATTTCTAGGCATTGGTTGTCTAGTTTGATAGTGCCATGCCCGATTTTGCCAAAAAATATTCGACTGGCCCCTATTTTTGGTGTACCTGCTCATCTAAAGCTGCTTACTTATATTTAACCTGCTGGAGTTCTTTCAAAAGATAAGGATGGTCATCAAGCGCTGCTACAGTGGGTTTGCAATCTGCCAAATGTTTTTGCATTAGAAATTATTTCAACTCGAGTTAAAACGTTTCAACGAGGTAGTAAATATTTCAACTCAAGTTAAATCATTTCAACGACGTAGAAATTATTTCAACTCGAGTTGAAACATTTCAACCGAGATAAAAATCAACAAACAAAGTACGATGAAATGCATGTCTCCTACGAGCCACCGTAGTTTTAGGAGATAACCCATCCGTTGTTCCGTTAAAAGTATATATTTATGTTTATAAATCTCGATTTTTGAAAAAAAAACTGCATCTAACGATAAACTAGAACTACATTTTTACTGTTCATGTTTACCCGTTGTGATATGTTTTCGTATTGATTTTCAGCCGTTCGTATTGATTAATCTTGTATATAATTGATTTGCTTTGACAATCCCTACTAATTTCGATGTCTGGGCCTTGTAAGGGATTAGCTTTCAGCTGAAGAAGTTTCCCCACGGATAATTGAAGTCATTAT
This sequence comes from Hanleya hanleyi, assembly GCA_036873755.1. NCBI lineage: Eukaryota > Metazoa > Mollusca > Polyplacophora > Lepidopleurida > Hanleyidae > Hanleya > Hanleya hanleyi. The sequence continues at coordinate 7,895 of JAVTVY010047319.1, read as the reverse complement.
TATGATTATTATTATTATAATAACAATGTTATAGGTACATAACTTCTGATTCAGAAGTAGGTCACCTTGTAATGGGTGGAAATATTATACATTCTTCTTCTCTTCTTTCTGAACCACGTCAGCTATATAGCTTAAGGAAGTTGAGGTCTTTCGTTTCTAGAGGGTGCTTTTATTTTAAATTTCAGTATGTATTCATCAGGTTAATAGAAGATAATACATGAAAAAAATGGGGATTCTCCATACTCGTTATGAAAAGTTGACAGCGAAATGTATGTGTATCTTTGAATACCCATCACCCTGAATATATAAGGAAATTTGACTATTGTCTTGATTTAAATCAAACTTCCTCGGGTTAAATAATTCGACAATCATCATAATCTCAAGTCCGCATGGAAATCAGCGTCCTCTACTGCCTCAAGTGTTCAACAACCTGATCGTATTCTCTAAAATTTCACCAGGATAATTAAGGGGTCACGCACCACAATCCGGGTTTTGCGCTATTCCTAATGCCGGTTTCGGCCGCAAGGTGGCGCTAGCGCTCACTGCACTGCGGGCTGTTCCGGTTTAGCTGTCTACTAATGTAAACATGTGCAGGAGGGAAGGCGGGTATTGTATTTCGCCTCGTTTCGTCAGATTTTCTCACTGATGGAGACGTCCTTGGTAGGTTAGGTAAGTATAGTCATCGTCTTATTTTTACTCGTTTGTACAAGCATAATAACAGCAGCTTTGTCAATAAATTGGGCAATCAAAGGTCATCGTTGTTGTTGTTATAAAACATTTGTTTAGTTATATTAGAGTCTTGCGTGTCATCGACTCAGGGATAAAGGATTACTGTACCGTACGATTGTGGAGGCATTATCACTGATAATATTGTCGCGGTTCTCCTGGCTTCAATCGGCTTTAATCATATTGAGATGATTTATTCTCTTGATAAATTGCAAATGTTTTATTTTTGTTAGATTGTCCTCACTTGGTAAGTTTGAGCAGATCTATGGTTGGTGGCTTCTAACGTATTTGCTGAGTGGTGTTACGATAATAACTTCTAAGGTGGATTATCCATGTCAGCTATTCCTGTTTTCAAACTCTATGGACAATCCTTACATGTGTCTTACTCATTGTTTACAACTTGAGTAATGTCAAACATTTTAATATTTTAATCTGTGACTGACCCTATGAAGAGAGATGACCGTCCCATCATACAAAATCTGCTTCTCCCGGTTGCGACAGATAAAACAATATCTATGTCCTCCAACTCTGCCTCCCACCATTATGAAAATGATTGGCAGTAGAAGATAAGCACAAGTCAGTAGGCCTAACACTGGTCCCAGAGAATAAATAATGGAAGTGAATCAGTCAAAATATTTTGTGTGATATGGGACAGAACAGGAATATGTATATATATATATAAACATTTGTTTCAATGCATTTTGTGGGAGAAATACGTGGTATAATAATTAGATAATTAAAAAACAAAAAAGTAGCTACTAGTGCAAAAACTACTTCATCATATTTATGAGAAGTTAGAAGCCATAGTTCAGTTCAGTTGGTAGATCCCTCCTCTATATAGGAGCATCTCCGTATAGGAGTACATATTAATATACAATCACTTGGAACCACTCAACATTTATAGCTCAACTATCGTGCTGTGAAGTGAACATTTATACAATTCTACAATTGGACGAACTACTTTCCTGAAAGTGCTGTGATAGTCTAACCATGTGAGCTTCCTAGCGGTGTATGCGATGTACTACTGTGAGTGGATTTATATAGCGGTCACTGAAAGAAACCCAGGTACTTTATTCTCCAAGTGCCTCCGCTGGCGAAGGTCTAGCGTAGCAACTAGTTCCACCATCAGTCCATATTACCCTGGACACCGAATTAGTCCAGCGCCTTGTGAATAGGCGAGTATATTTGTAAGCGGTCACGGTGGAGGGGCGAACCCACGCCAGCTGTAGCTCTCCGAATCAGAGTCAAACACTCTACTTCCTTCGGCCACGACACGCTCACTAATTTTCTGTTCTGTGTGACTTTTCACAATAAAATTATGAAACACTACCAGCAGCTCCAACTGAGGCGGGTTGGGTGCTTGTTTATCACATTATAATCATACAGCTACATTAACGGTTACATGGTAGTCGGGTTAACTAATAATCCGATTATTTCTCACAGTACTTGATCAAACAAACTGGCCCCTGCTGATTGTTTTTAGTGGAGTGCATCAATGAGAGATGATATACCAGGTGCTGAAATTATTAGTGGTCAAAATAGGTCAAAGGTCAAACGGTGACCATTCCCCCACCAGAAAATTATTGTAAACATGTCTGTGCTATTACTCTAGTCCAAGGATATGGATTGTGACAAATCTTCAAATGAGAATACTATTGAGGTCGAAAGGTCAGACCATTGGAAATAAAGAAAATCGGAAAATTTTGGAAAGTACATTTTATGAGTGAAGGAATTTGTGAATAAATGCATTTGTATTCAAACGTCGTCAAAAAATTGTCAATAATCGAAAGGTCGTTTTCGTACGGCAGTTATAGCACCAATTCCAATCATGCATAAAATGCAATTCGATAAAGCAACATGGTAGTGTGACTAAAGTCATAGGACCCACGATGTAGGATTTTTGAGGTTTATAGGTCTCCTAAGTAGATCAAATTTTCATCAAATATAGGTCAGCTCAGAACTTGCTGGTAACATTCCCCTATGCACGTTCATGTCAAAAATCATGGTTCAAATGTCAACTGTTTGCCGGAGAAATGATTCGGATGGACTGTCTGATTCACTGACTGACTCACTCATTACTGGACAATTTGCAAATGAGAGCCTACTTCGTAGGAATAAGATCGCTTTCTGCCACCGAAATGATAGAAGCGATAAAAAGTGTTCATTGATGACAGAAAGACATCGTGAGAGCATAGCATAATAGGGGAAGAGAGGGACAGATCTAGGATCATATCAGTTACATGTGAAATACATGATTACTCTGTGAAACTAATGCTTTGACTCCATGATAAATGCATTTAGAAGACTACTACCATAACAAGGCTACAACGACAAGCGTCGGATCGGAATTCCCTGTTCCAAACTCGAAAGATCTAATTCATAAGGCAATATTTGCACCAAACTCTAATCTGGGAGTGGTCTTCTTATGTGGTGGTACAATACAAATAGCAATTAACCTCTTTGAGTTACTACAGAAAATTCTTTCTGGGGAGATACCTTTCAGTCCTCGTACAATGGTCGAACGAGAAATGAAAGGAAAAAAGACAGAAGATGCGTTTGTGAAGATGAAGGAGTTTATCATTGGTGACGTTTGGCCTCCAAAGCCAGCCTTTAGCGATGGTTACAGGTGATTCAAAGTTGTGGTTATAGTGGCACGGGATAAGCAACCTGCAGGTGTAGGCGAAATTAAGAACTATATAACATAAATGTTGTATCGATGTTGAGCATCCCCAGGAGGTGGGATAAAGAGTGAAAGGCGAACAAACCGGTGTCGCAGACGTTTCCATATGCTTGTCAGAGATGAGAAGAAATCCATTAACCTTATTTCATTTCGAGGAAAAGATTTTAAATCAGCACTTGGAAGTATTCGACAATAACTGTAACAAAATTGCTTTCTGTAAATATTGTTTAATGCTTACATATTTGTCTTCGTCATGTATATCAATCATACATTATAAGAACGAATAATAGCCAATCAGCGGCCCGTCTTTTTGCGTTGGTATTTCATCTTCTATATACAAAAATGGTGTCGTCTGACCTTTTGAAAGTAGACAAAGGTCACCCAATACTAATCATATTTTATGGTGGAGGTGATGATATGATGGTACACAAATGTGCCAATATTAGCACCTTGAGTCCAACAATACGTTGCAAAGACACCAAGTTTCATCTCAAGTTGTGTAAAAGTAAATTAGTTTAACTTTTCCATGTATCATCTGATCTCAATAAATATGTCAATATCTTCCGATATTAACATATCCCAAAATGCAGTTGTCAGCAGAATGCATCCACTCTCATTTTTCAGAAAGTATTTAAATATATCATGACACCAACAATTCCTCAAAGGTAAGTCAATCAGCGGGCCCCTGTCTTTTTTTGCTAATCCATATTATATAATGGTGTCATCTAACCTGGAGGACATCGTCTTATCCAAAGATAACTCAATATGTGCATTTTGTTTGGGACACTAACAAGTGATTTCAGCGTTTAGAGTAACAACATAGGTGAGTGTTCCTACAACACTGGGCCACATAACTTATGTTGAATTGCCATTTTCGAGACTGAGGAAGAGAACTGTTCAGCGTGAAATTTTTTGTGTACCGGAAGTGCCAGAACCAACACATTTTCTGTCGTGAAAATCACAAACCAGAGAAGCAGTGCACTCTGTTGATACAGCTGATGATTTTTTTGACCTGAGGAATAAGTAATAATGTTTACAGTCAAAGGAAAGTATGCATATGATATTGAAGAATACTGTTTAGTGATAGTGATATCAATTTGACGATAGCAGAATCAAGAAGCCTTGTTTATCAAATAAGTCAATCGACGGGAATAAAACCACAGAGGGCTTTGTTATGTCACTCACTGACATTATTTGATTGTAATCGTGTTCGGTATCCAAGAGTTTTTCCCCCTTAATGTTTTGGAGGGAAATTCGTATATTGTACCGTTTGTGGCGCGTAGATTGGTGAATTGTTCAGAACGAAGTACTGATTTGTGAACGCTAACATTTTCGTTCGATTTAAGAGGACCCAAAGTGGTTAGTACATTTTATGTTATACTTTAAATAGTTAAAATGTTCAGTAACATAGTTATCATAGTAACGTACTCATAATGTTGATTTAAGGCCAGCTAAGCTGATATTTTTGAACTTGGTAATTTGACCTAGTTACAGACTGAAATATTGTTCGATGAACTGTTCCACGTGTTACTATTGCTTATCAAACTTGAGATTGTATAACTTACAGAGTTTCATTATTTTAACTGTATCTTTATTTTCATGTTACAGTTTTACGGAGCTAAACGAAGTAAACAAGGCTTCTGTATCAAAAACCTGGGGTCGAACTTATTTATTCCGTCGATTTGCGATCACGGTAGAACGCTTGCAAAGCTACCGTTACAGTAAAACACTGTGGTTCAAATATAATGAACCAAGGACACCAATCTCAAACATTCAGAAGCGCCATATCCTGGAAGTCTGGTATCTACGTCTGTTTGTGCCAGGCTATGGTTTAGCGGGAACTGAAAGTAAATCTTTCTGACGAAAAGTGACAGCGAACAGAAGAATAATTCATATTCTGTGAATCTTACTGCGATATTCTTCTAGGCGGTTTGATCATCAGCCAATGGGCACAGTTCTTCCTGGGCCATTCTGCGAGGTGTGATAGTCAACCAACGAGTCGCTTCATCTGTATTCCCCTGCGAGGTGTAATAACCAACCAACGAAACACGTCTTACGGAGCCATCCTGCAAGGTGTGACGAACCAATGAAGGTACTTCATTTGGAGTCATTCTGTGAAGTTGTGTAACCAAAGAACCGTTTCCTGTCGTTCCTTCCTTTGATGCATGGTAATCACCGAACGGTCAATTCATCTCGAGCGAGAGACATTTGACAATAAACGATTAGTAAAATTGCTAACAGATTACAAACAGTTGATTCCAGAAAACATGATAAAGTTTTTCATTATCACCATAGATTCAGAGAGCAAGCAATGACATTTCACTCTATGCTTTGCCTGCTGACATTTATGAACAAGAGAGATATATACATATATGCATCACACCCTACATCTTGAAAAACAAATGGTAAATGACATTCCGATTCTGGAGAAACCATTCAACTGTGCTACGTGTGGTTTACATTTCTACATCATAAATGTGTAGAGAAACTGTACAGATGTACCGCATGTGGTAGTAGCTACGGTCTGTTAGAGTAGTGTTTTAGAGATACCATTCAGTAGAGCTATATGTGGTAAACGTTCTCCCTATTTGCGGTAATTGTGTAGAGAAGCCATACATCTGTGCTAGTATTCTACATCTGTTGTATATTGAGTTAGTACTGTGGAGAAACCTTACGGGTGTCCGATCTGTGGTAATTGACTGTCATTGACTTATTACTGTATGAGAAGCCATCTGAAGGTACCAAGTGTGGTATGACTTTATATTAACAGTTATTCAGCAGCAGAATCATCGGATCAGGATTGTACAGTGAATGACTATATTGAGGCCGCTTCGCGATGAACATTCAGTGCATGGTGAGCACATAGACAGTCACTGAATGACTGAGAACTAAAAAAACTGAACTTGTCTTTGTATGGGACAATTTGACTCTTACTATTTGCTGGGTAAGTGTACTGTAAAGTTTATAGGTGTGGTTAAGCCACATCATTTGCTCAGGTTATACACGTCTGCCTTCTACAATGGAGTCCAACACCACTCTCGGCAAAGATATAGATTCGGGAGAGCCGAGCGTGGATAGTAGGGAAGACGGGGAGGTAGATCTCCTCTCTGGTTCGCGTGCTAAGAAGCAAACGCAGGAATTTCTTGACTGGCAAATCACCCAGTGTGAGAAGAACTTTAGGTCTGCTATATCTAAATGGCGCACATGCTCGAATCGTGTAGAAAAACTTCTGTCTGATACAACTGAAACATCCGCATTGAAAGAAGTGCGTGATGAGCTCGAAACATGCATGACCAGTGTAAATAACGAGTATGAGAGGCTATTTCAGGTGCTATCTCCTATAAGTCGAGATGGTGAAGCCAGTGCGATACATAATGCGGTTGAGAGAGATAATCATCAGTTAGTGAAACGCATAGGGGAGTGTATTCATGCACTCCAGGTGGAATCTTATGAGACGAGCTCTATACGTTCTGCACACTCTACTAGGACACACGTATCCATGAGGTCCAGGAACTCTCGTTCGTCCCAAGCTTCCACTATAGCCAGAAAACTAGATGCTGCTGCAGAAGCTGCAGCTTTGAGGGCACAGCTTGAGCATATTGACGTCATCACACAGAAGAAAACGGAATTAGAAAATGTGCAGATTCAGGTCGCACAGAAGCAAGCGGAATTAGAGAAGGTGCGGATTCAGAGTCAACTGCGAATGGCGGATGCCCAAGTTGAAGCAATCACCAGAATTGAACAGGAGGACAATAACGCTTTGATCTTAGAGCCAGCCAGGTCCTCTGCATTCAGTAATGAGAGGCAGATATATGTTGAGAACTATGTCAGATCTATTCAGGGCCAAACGACTGACAATTTGGAAATTCCTGTAACCAACATTCATCCAGCGACTTCTATGGCAACGCCATCATCAAGCTCTAATACGGACAATCATGAACCGCAACGAGAAGAGACACGACCTCAGTTACCTCAGGCTGGGCAAAATCCAAACGTTATGGAGTTTGTGCCCAGATCGACAGGTCCGAGCAGATATGCACCACCACAGACTCGGACTACATGGACACATTCATGTGCGATGCCTTCTACATTACCTTGTACATTCCCAATATCTACAAATGTGAGCAATAGGAACATCGGTGCAGTTACCACTGGCCCGTCCACACAAGAAAGCACGATGCCGACTGACGGAAGGGCGGAATTTCTGGACCTTGCTAAATCTTTCGCTGAGCAGGTTAATCTAGGCCGTCTACCTCCACCAGAGCCAGGCGTATTTAGTGGAGATCCGCTGGCGTACCCGGGGTGGAAGGCTGCCTTTGAAACGCTGATTGAACAAAGGGGCATACAACCTTCGGAGAGGATCTACTATTTAAAACGGTATCTGGGAGGTGCTGCGAAAGAAGCCGTGGAAGGATACTTTCTGCTCGCCAGTGATGACGCCTATGCGGAAGCCAAGCATTTGCTGCAACAACGCTATGGTGACCCATTT
>JAVTVY010047318.1:0-24966 GCA_036873755.1 Hanleya hanleyi | reverse complement strand
GGGCACTTCCGTGTCTCTTCGGATGTAAAAGTCCCCGGATGTAAAAGTGCCTGAATGTTTACGAATGTCCCACCATTCCAGACTTCTATCAGGTCCATGTCCAGAAGCTCTCATACGCCGCCATTTTGGAGCCGCCATGTTGGATCCGCCATTTTGGAACCGCCATCTTGGATATGTCCCATAATGCACCGGGTCAAAATACTCGCTCCTGATTGGACGAGAGCTCTGTGACGGATTTTAAATACTCGCTTCTGTTTGGTGTACGTCGCTAAAGGTGACCGGAACTGACCTTTGACCCCGGCGCGCAAAGGTTTCCACCGTGGAGGGCAAAGTACACTTCGTGGACGAAGCCATAAATGTTCCCAGCGATCTGTTACACGAAGACCATCCAGTGAGTGACATTTATCGGCGCCATTGGCCCATGATCCGGCACTGTTTCTACCGTCATCGCCTTATTCAAGATATCTACAATTTCCGACTGACCGACCTCGCCCGTCTACGTGGCTACGTAGAAGCCATCTTCAAAGATCAAACTACGGCCTTCAAATTGAATCTGGTGTTTGGTTATGTGCTGCAGCATAAAGAGACAGCCCAAGTCCGATATTTTTACCCGAGCAGTAACATCCGGGTATTTGACCAACCGTTTACCATCATTAACCGAGTGTCGCTAGAGACGATGCTGGAGAAACTGGACACCGTGGATCCCTTGGAATGGGCCCAACAACAACGCCCCAACACCAAGTGGACAGTGGAGAGTGTGACCAATGTTACGTTTTTCGTTGCCAAGCTGACCGATCACTCCCATCGGCTGAATGCGTCACTCATGCACTGATGAATACCATAACATGCCGTACATACTCTATATGTCTACATGTTGATCGTTGACGGTACGGAGGTGACGGAAGAGACACGGATGTTACCGAAGATGTCAAGGCTCGGCCCTCGACTTGGGGATAGTTGAACTGAGTGTGCTAAAAATAGATCACCAGCTAGCGTGCTATAAAAGGGAAGCGGCCTGGACGTTTCATCAGACACTCTCTCAACCACCAAGATGTTCACTTGCACAACTTGCCAGAAGCTGTTTACTCGTCTAGATAAGTTACGACGCCATGAGGCCTCCATCCACAATGATGCCCGGTATACTTGTATAATCTGCGCATGGTCATTCAATCGGAAGGATCATTTACTGCGTCATGAGAGGGTACTCCACGCGGGTGCGACGGTACTATGTAATGATTGTGGTCGACTCTTCAAACGACTCAGTCGGTTTAGACAGCACCAACGTTTGATGCATGCCCCGTCTCTACGGTTTGGGCGACAACTTTCCACTAAAGAGGAGCCGCGGAAGGTCAGACCCAGTGAAGATGAACCGGGAGAGACGAACGCCACTGGTGATGCGATGACGAAGAGCCTGCCTATACCCACGGTCCAGGAGGGCCTGGATATCCAGCCGGACCCCTCCGTTACGGTTTCGAGTCATACGCCTGATAATATCGAACATTTTCTGGACGAGCCCATAAATGTTCCTAGCGATCTCTTACAGGGCGCCCATCCAGTGAGTGACATCTATCGGCGCCATTGGACCATGATACGGCACTGTTTCTACCGTCATCGCCCTATGCAAGATATCTACAATTTTCGACTGACCGACCTCGCCCGTCTAGGCAGCTACGTGGAAGCCATCTTCAATGACCAAGCAACGTCCTTCAAATTAAATCTGTCGTTTGGTTATGTGCTGCAGCATAAGGAGACAGATCAAGTCCGATACTTTTACCCGAGCAGTAACATCCGGGTATTTGACCAACCGTTTACCATCATTAACCGGGCGTCGCTAGAGACGATGCTGGAGAACCTGGCCAACGTGGATCCCTTGGAATGGGCCCAACAACAACGCCCCAACACCAAGTGGAAAGTGGAGAGGGTAACCAATGTTACGTTCTTCGTGACCAAGCTGACCGACCAACCCATCAGATGAATGTATTCACCCAGGCACTGATAGATTCTCAGAATGCGCAAACAACTATCTGAGGATATGTTGCCTCAACGGTATCCTGGCTTGACCAACGGTGATTAGAATAAACGGTTCAGAGCGAACATGGCCGAAGATGGAACTTTCTGAAATGAAGACTTCTGATTGGACAAGAATACATCTAACGGACAGGAACGAATATGACAGATGCAAATGGTGGCCTCTGATTGGACAAGTCTTCTTGAATTGTAACACCAAGTGGATAGTGGAGATAATGACCAATGTTGCGTTCTTCGTGGTTAAACTGACCACCACCTCCATCGGATGAAAGTATTCACCCATGCACTGATAGATACTCAGAATGCGCAAACAACTATCTGAGGATATGTTGCCTCAACGGTATCCTGGCCTGCCCGACGATGATTAGAATAAACGGTTCAGATGGCACTTTCTGAAATGGAGACTTCTGATTGGACAAGAATACATCTAACGGACAGGAACGAATATGAAACATGCAAATGGTGGCCTCTGATTGGATAAGAATCTTCTTGAATTGTAAATATACCCAACGCGGCTCCCCCAGCGTGGGTGTGATGTAACATTGGGGAAAATAAAATATATGAAAAAACTTCTTGTTGTTGTTGTTCTCTCATGTGTCATCCTTGTTGTTGTTGTTGTTCTCTCTCTGGTCTATATCATGGCGTTATGTTAGAGTGTTAAGGTGTAACGACGGGCGTTGACGGGCATCACCGCATTTCGAAGAATTAGTGACAATTCCATGGAATATCAGAGCTTCTGAGCTATTTCACCAGGGCGTTGAAGCATTAAGAATGGTGTTGGTGGGCGTTGCTACAAGATGACACCTCACACGGTCCATTTGGACCGCGGATGGTCCATCTCTACACCAAATAACATCCTTCACTGCTAAAAAAGGCCCACTTTCGCTACAACTTGTACTAATGACGTCACCAATGACGTCACAGATGCTATAAATATCCCTGAAATCAGGGTGTATACTCCGAGAGCTACAACATGATACCCCACGCGACGCATTCGCAACGCGGATGGTCCATCTCTACACCAAATACCTTCCTACACTGCCCCAAATCGAACCGTGAATAGCCCATCTCGATCCCAAATACCTTCATGTACTGCCCGAAAATGGTCACTTTACTTACTACAACCAACTGCGCCTGCGCAGATTGACGCGACTTGCATTCAAAAATACGCCATTCTGACTCTACCCCACACAAGCTTCACTTTGACACCCTCCACGACCCATTCGGATCCATAGCGGTCCATCTCTACCCCAAACACCTTCAAAAGGCCCACTTTCGCTACAACTTGTACTAATGACGTCACCAATGACGTCACAGATGCTATAAATATCCCTGAAATCAGGGTCTATACTCCGAGAGCTACAACATGATACCCCACACGACGCATTCGCAACGCGGATGGTCCATCTCTACACCAAATACCTTCCTGCACTGCCCCAAAAGGCTCACTTTCGCTAATACTTCTACTGATGACGTCATCGATGACGTCACAGATGCTTCGGACATGCCTCAATTCGGAATGTACACCCCGAGAGCTACAAAATGACACCTCACACGACGCATTCGGACTAAGGATGGGGCATCTCTACACCAAACTCACCCTCACGCACCCACAAAATGTCCACTTTCGCTACTACTCGTACCGATGACGTCATCAATGACGTCACAGATGACGCGGACACCCCTCAAATCGGAATGTACACCCCGAGAACTACAAGATGACACCTTCCAGGACGCATTCGAACCGTGAATAGCCCATCTCGACCCCAAATACCTTCATGTACTGCCAGAAAATGTCCACTTTCGCTACTACTCGTACCGATGACGTCACCGATGACGTCACAGATGACGCGAACATCCCGCAAATCGGAATGTACACCCCGAGAACTACAAGATGACACCTTCGAGGACGCATTCGAACCGTGAATAGCCCATCTCGATCCCAAATACCTTCATGTACTGCCCGAAAATGTCCACTTTCGCTACTACTCGTACCGATGACGTCACCGATGACGTCACAGATGACGCGAACATCCCTCAAATCGGAATGTACACCCCGAGAACTACAAGATGACACCTTCCAGGACGCATTCGAACCGTGAATAGCCCATCTCGACCCCAAATACCTTCATGTACTGCCCGAAAATGGCCACTTTCGCTACTACTCGTACCGATGACGTCACCGATGACGTCACAGATGACGCGAACATCCCTCAAATCGGAATGTACACCCCGAGAACTACAAGATGACACCTTTCAGGACGCATTCGAACCGTGATTAGCCCATCTCGACCCCAAATAACTTCCTTCGCTGCCCCAAAAATGGCCACTTTACTTACTACAACCAACTGCGCATGCGCAGATTAACGCGACATGCATTCAAAACACACCATTCTGACTCTACCCCACACAAGCTTCACTTTGACACCTCACACGACCCATTCGAACCGTGATTAGCTCATCTCTAACCCAAACACACCCCTACATAGCACCCAAAATGCCTGTTTTCTATACTACGGCCAGACTGCGCATGCGCAGACTATTGAACACGGACGAACCATTAGTGTAGTCAAGTGCTCCTCCACGAGAGCTTCAAAATAAGACCTCACTCGACCCCATTGGACCATGAGTGGCCCACCTAGACTCCAACATGTCCACCCCGTATGGGCCTATACACCCATAGCCATGCAGTATAGGCCTATGGGCCTACCCAGGCCTCGGTGACTTTTTTCAAAAATTTCACCGATTCGCTCCGCAACACTTCCTATCGTGTTCTAAATGACGAGACGAGTAAAACGAGACCCCACAACTCTACCGCAAATGTATAGAAGTGGGTTTCCCAGTAGGATAAACATTGAACCTATACCCCAGTATGGGTCTATATGGGGCTCGGTGACTTTTTTTCAAAAATTTCACCGATTCGCACGGGGACACTTCCTATCATGTTCTAAATGACGAGACGAGTAAAACGAGACCCCACAACCCTACCGCAAATGCATAGAAGTACGTTTCCCAGGGGGACAAACATTGATCCTATACCCTCAGTATGGGACTATATGAGGCTATATCGTACTTTTTCATAAATTTCACCGATTCGCACGGGGACACTTCCTATCATGTTCTAAATGACGAGACGAGTAAAACGAGACCCCACAACCCTACCGCAAATGTATAGAAGTACGTTTCCCAGGGGGACAAACATTGATCCTATACCCTCAGTATGGACTATATGGGGCTCGGTGACTTTTTTCAAAAATTTCACCGATTCGCACGGGGACACTTCCTATCATGTTCTAAATGACGAGACGAGTAAAACGAGACCCCACAACCCTACCGCAAATGTATAGAAGTACGTTTCTCAGGATGGTCCTATACCTCCCATACCCCATATAGGCATTTTCCCGTAATTTAGGATAAAATCCGTATTCCGTATTTTTTCAGGAAAATTTTTACATACACCCACCCTGGAACTAGGGGAAGATAACTCTGTTGATAGACAAGCCCCGTTAAGCCCGGCGACCTATATACCCCTCATACCCTATATAGGCATTTTCCCAGGTTTTTCGATAAAGTCCGTGTTCCGTATTTTTTTTTTCAGGAAAAATTTTACATGCAGCCACCCAGCCATCAAATACCCCTTCACCTAGGCTTCACGTTGATACCTCACTCGACCCCATTCGACCATTAGGGGCTCCCCTAGATGCCAACACGTCTATTTTCATACCCTTGGGCCACCGCGCATGCGCAGAATGACCCTAATTCAACCCCACACCCAGTCCATCAGATGCCCCTTCATGAATGCTTCACTTTGATACCTCACTCGATCCCATTGGACCATTAGGGGCTCCCCTAGCTCCAAAAAAGGCTATTTTCATGCCCTTGGGCCACCGCGCATGCGCAGAAGGCCGATATGTCAACCCCACGCCCAGTCCATCAGATGCCCCTTCACGAATGCTTCACTTTGATACCTCCTACGACTCCATTGGCCCATTAGGGACTCCCCTAGCTCCAAAACCGCTATTTCCATACCCTTGGGCCACCGCGCATGCGCAGAATGCCGATATTTCAGCCCACACCCAGTCCATCAGATGCCTCTTCACGAATGCTTCACATCGATACCTCACTCGACCCCATTGGTCCATTAGGGGCTTCCCTAGCTCCAAAACGTCTATTTCCATACCCTTGGGCCGCCGCGCATGCGCAGAATGCCGATAGTTCAACCCCGCGCCCAGCCCATCAGATGACCCTTCATGAATGCTTCACTTTGATACCTCACTCGACCCCATCGGTCAACTAGGGGCTCCCATAGCTCCAAAAAGGCTATTTTCATACCCTTCGGCCGCCGCGCATGCGCAGAAGGCCGATATGTCAACCCCACACCCAACCCATTAGATGCCCCTTCACTTTGATACCTCACTCGACCCCATCGGACCATTTTATCTAGGGACTACTTTTTCTCCGCGGAAGCTTTTTCCCGAGACCGAATCACCGCCAAAACCGCGGCCAAACCGCATCACCGCGCATGAATACATTTTTTTTTTTTTTTTTTTTTTTGCCGGAACTTTTTTTTTTTTTTTTTTTTTTTTTTTTTTGTCAATGCACACCTCCCCAATAACCCCCCCAATAACCCCCCAATGCCCGAGTTGTCTCTCTTGCATCCATAGTGTAGAGATGGCGCCACACCCTCAATTGTGACGTCATTTTTACATCCGGGGAGGATTTAACCGAATTTACGCTTTATACACTACTCACATGCAAGGCAATAGATTGCATGTAACTATGACTAATGATGAAAAAATATTGAAGTTAGGAAAATGCATACAATGCAACTCCAGTTAGGAAAACAAGTTTGTTTTTAACATCCTAATTATGCCACTTAGCTCACCATAATCAGCCAATTGGACCGCATGTATCAACCATTCATGTAGATTCTGTATAATAAAACCTATTTATTCTTGATGCTGACTTTAAACTAATCGAGTTTGTTACTTTTTCAAAATATGGGACAATTTAAACAAGTGTTTCTGAATTTCTAGACCATTCTTGCATCCGTAACACCACTGACAATCCGGTAACACCACTGACCTCGTGTAACACGTACCACTGATTAATTTGTTCATAGACGCAAAATGCAGTTGGAAGTGAAGAATATTTAGGGGCAAAACAGGTATATGAAAAGCCTTCTGATAAAACTGCTTCTTTTTCTTCAAATAGTTATCTAACTGAAATGTAACACCAGTGACAACCTGGTAACACCAGTGACCTCGAGTAACACCACTGACCTCGAGTAACACCACTGACCTCGTGTAACAACAGTGACCAATTTGTTCATAGAGGCAAAAATGCAGCCGTGAGTGAAAGCGATCTAGGGGCAAAACACGTATATGACAAGACTCCTTAACTTAGTAGTATGTGGAAGAAAGGTAAATTCAAGTTGTACTGAAACTTGGAGCAAAATCATCATTATTGTCAATGGTGTTACCCTACAAATATTAACACCACTGACAGGTAACACCACTGACATTTTGGAAGAAATTAATTATGCCCCCCCCCCCCTCTAACTAGAGGGGGGAATATAGCGATCGCTTTGTCCGTCTGTCCGTCCGCCCGTCGGGGCGTCTGTCCATCCGAATTTCTTGTCCGCGCAATATCTCGGTTAATATTTGATGGACGAAATTGAAACTTGCATGGAATGTGGCCAGTGCCTCGTAGATGTGCAGCGTTGAGTTTTTTCCGAGTTCCGGTATAATTTTCAAGAGTTATGGCCCTTTTTCTGAAATCACTGTGAATGGCACTTTTCCGGGTTGGATCTTGGCTAATATTGTATAGACAAGTATGCAATTGGCATGATATGTGGTCAGTGCCCCACAGTTGTGCAGCGTAAAGTTTCACCACGTTTCGCTTATATTTTCAAGAGTTATGGCCCTTTGTTCCTGAATTCTCTGTGAATTGGGACTTGTCCGGGCTGGATCTCGGTTAATATTGTATGGACAATTATGAAATTTGCAGGATATGGTGTCAGTGCCCTGTAGTTGTGCAGCATGAAGTTTCGCCGCGTTTCGCATATATTTTCAAGAGTTATGACCCTTTTTTCTTCAAATTTTTGTAAATTGGGACTTGTCAGGGCTGGATCTCGGTTAATATTTTATGGACAATTATGAAATTTGCAGGATATGTGGTCAGTGCCCTGTAGTTGTGCAGCGTGAAGTTTCTCCAAATTTCGCATATACTATCAAGAGTTATGGCCCTTTTTTCTTTAAATCTTTGTGAACTGAGACTTGTAGGGCTGGATCTCGGTTAATATTGTATGGACAAGTATGAAATTGCATGATATGTGGTCAATGTCCCATTGGTATGCAGCGTGCAGTTTCTCTGCTTTCGGTTATATTTTCAAGAGTTATGGCCCTTTGTTCATCAAATCTAAGTGAATGGGATATATTTATTTGTCTAGGCTGGATCTCAGTCCATAACCGATTGGGACCAGGAAAATGACTATATTTGTTATTCTACATTCCAAAGCAGACAACATAGGTACTGAAGTATGAAATTGCCCCAAAAAGAGTGAATTGGGTGCAAAAGTCCAAGTTCACTGATTGCTTCATAATTTCACCACAATATACTCCCAAGGAATGTAGGTCTCATAACCAGGTTACATTTTCGGATTTGGCGAAAGCCCTGGTGACCATCTTGCATCGAAACATCGTATTATCACTTGTTGGTTGATACTTGGAATATGTATTGTGTGAGGCATGGCAAAAAAGTGACTGAAACAGAATTTTTATAATTATCCAAATTAGGCCTCCACCAACCAATAAACAACAGAACAATGGCGGGGCAGTGTCGGATTAAAGCGGAAGGGGGGTATACAATTGAGCAATCTCTGATTGCTTCCTTCCTGTGTTGTTGCTGCCTCGTATATTGTCGTGACGGTCCAAGAACAATGATTTTGTAATTCATACGCACATTTCTTCATTACCAGTTAATATTTTTACTCAGGAGCCACTACATGTTGATCCTGACACGTAACACCAGTGACCGGTAATAAACATACGCTGAAAATTTTGAGCTAGAAATGACTGAAATACTGAAAAGAATTTCATAAAACACTTCTCATGGAATCTCAAGTTGACCCGCGCTTGGAAAAGAAGCCGCTTGGTGGCAAAACTTTGTTTCTAATTTAAGCGTTCGCTTTTTGGCTTCGATTTCAGTTACAGTAACACCAATGACCCGAAAACCAGTTACAGACCTTTGCCCATGCCATTTTCACAAGATAATCTGCCCTTGTAAACAATATATTCATATATTGAAAGAACAGATGCCAAAAAGGTAGAATAATGTAGAACAAAAGAATTTCTGGCAACTTTATCATGGTATCAAGTAGGTCACTACAGCCAGTGATAGGTCTATTTTACCCTAAATTGAGGGTTCTGGTGAAAATTTACCCGAAAAAATCAATCGGGACATTGCTTGCAATAAGTTATTCGTACTCTACTAAATGAATACTACGAACAATCTGAATTTGTTCAGCCATAAGACTGGTTAGAAGAAAATTTGGGTCGAGTGACACGAATTGCGCCTTTCCTTGAGAATGACCCTATGATATATGAAAATTTTACAGAAACACAATTGTAGCATTTGCTATAGTGAAACCGAAACACCTTTGCACTTATTTTGAGAATTCACAATTGTAAAGAAATTATGGACAAATATAATAGATTGGATTGTCAGTAAAACTGATACAGTAATTGATATGAGTAGTGAAAACGCCGAACTTCGCGTGGTATCAGATACAGTCTTCTCCAGGCGTGTAAACTTCATCATTATCGTAGTATGATCCTAAATATACAAGTACAAAGTTCACGGTAGATCACTATCAACCACAACTTTGAAACAGGAAATAAATAAAAAGTGGAAGTCAAAAATTATTTTCCACTAATCAAGGCAAAAACTTTCAAACAGAGATGGCAATTTGTTCTAGAATTATTGAATGACTGAGCCTAAACCAAAAAGTATATTCTATCTGTGTTTACTGTTTACCCTTATTGTATATAATCTTGATCTACAAAACAGACCCAAATTGATGATTAACAATTAAATTGTGACTATGTGTGTCTGTCTTTATCTATATGTCTCCATGTAATAGTCTATCCATGCGTGCTTTTATGTACGTGTATGCGTTGTGATGTATGATGGGAAAGTAATTAAGAAAAGAGTAAAAAGTAAGTTCTGCGTCATAAGACACGAGACCCGGTGCCGCGTCCTTCTGCGCCATGTTTACCACACTCACGAATCTACAATCACAATGATTTATACAAATCTCGAATATCCTCCATCGATCTGTAATCAAGTCTGCAAATTCTCTAATGTGCTCAGGTGCTATTCTCCGTCGTTCTGTAACCAGGTTTCGATATTCACTGGTGTTCTCAAGTGTTGTTGTCCATCGTTCTGTAACCAGGTTTCGATATTCTCTAATGTGCCGTGTTATTATCCATCGTTCTGTAACCAGGTCTTGATATTCTCTAATGTGCTAAAGTGTTATTCTCCATCGTTCTGTAACCAGGTCTTGATATTCTCTGATGTGCCAAAGTGTTATTCCCCATCGTTCTGTAACCAGGTCTTGATATTCTTTAATGTGCCAAAGTGCTATTCTCCATCGTTTCTGTAACCAGGTTTCGATATTCTCCAATGTGCCAAAGGGTTATTCTCCATCGTTCTGTAACCAGGTCTTGACTATTATATTATTTGATTTACTCAAATGTTATTCTTCGTCGTTTGGTAACCAGGTCTCGATATTCTCTAATGTGCCAAAGTGTTATTCTCCATCGGTGACGTACTCCGTCGTCAACAGCAACCGACCGAGTTTTGGGTAGAGGACGAGTTAGTTTTGGTCACGTAGATAATGTGCTGAGTTTTTATCCGCAAAATTGGGTTTCAGGGATGTGTTTGGTGACTCCGCGATGTACCGATCTTTGATCATAGAATATGTTCATCACGTCATGTTAGACATGCACATTGTTTTATATTGCCTTTTTGAACACATAGCAAACAGAAAACGATTAGGTTGAAATGAAGGACCATGTATCCTCGTTCTGTATCAGCAGTTTTGTCTAGATATATTCTTGAGTTGATGCATCTTTGAGAACACTAGTATATTGTTTAAGTTACCTATGTTCTGGTTTGATATATGTATTTGAAAACTTGGAATGGTAGATTGTACTTTTATTAAGGTTACAGTATATATGCATCCACCCACCCATGACTTGATCGGTCTCGAGGAGAGCTTCACATGGATTCCTCGACCCATTCAGCCCGCTATTGCCCCAACTCGACCCCAAAGCGTCCAATCCAGTGTCCCTTTCACTCCCTGCGCATGCGCGCCATAGCCTTATTTTTACTCCACACCCATCCAGTCGGATGGTCCCCCACGAATGCTTCACTATGACACCTCACACAACCAAATCGGATCAATACTGGTCCACCGCTACCGCAAAACGTCCACCTCAGGTCTGCCTATTCACTACGCATGCACGCGGTAACTTTGACCTATGACCTCGGAGCCCCCTCTAATCGTCACGTGATATACAGCTCGAGACAGAGAAAACAAGGTGCCACACCCTATACCGCAAATGTCCATGAATGAGTCCTCCATTGGAACTCACATTGAACAGATCATTGTCCATTGAGCCGGAATAGATCTAACATGTCAACCCAAGACCTGTGTGAACTTTTCAGTAAAATTCACATTCACCTCATGGCCTCGAGATGCCTCCGATCGTGTTCTACAGCCCGAGACAGAAAAACCAAGGTACCACAGCCTATAGTAAAATCCACAAGAAAAAAAATACGATACGACCACCCCAATGCTCCTACTCAAACATGCATTCCCCGGAGATTAACCCTATCTGGCCTGGGCTTTTTGGGACCTGTCCAGGCCGCGGGGGGCCGGGGGAGAGGCGAAATGCCCCCCCCCCCCCTAATTATTTTTCGTCATTTTCAAAAACGGCATTTTTGGTCGATTTTTCGGTCAGATTTTCCGTTTTTTTTTATTTTTGCAATATCTCCATACAAACTACGTGAAAAATTAGCAAATATTAATGTGATATGAAATAAAATAGTTTATGTCCACTTTTCATCGCGGAAAAGCCGAAATTTTGAAGAAATATGGCACAAACATCACTTTTCTGGTACACCACTTGGCCGCCATCTTGAATTTACCCATGATCCTCTGCTGGGGGGGTTATGCAAATAGGCTCAAAATGAGCCCAAGGAGATAAACTATAAAGTCAAGAAGTTTCAGCTCTCCATTGTTTGCCGTTCCGGAGATAGTGCAGAAAGTTTGGTAGGGGGGGGGGCGGGCATAATGCCCCCCCCCCCCTCCCCAGGCCAGGTAGGGTTAACATTGGGAGTCACTGGGGTCTTATTTAGGGGCAGATGGCACTTAGCTGTGCCGTTACGTGATCGAAAGTGACCTTCGACCGTTTGACCCGGATGTAACCTTGGAGCCGGATGTGAAATCACCGGATGTGACCATTGACATGGATGTGACGTCACGGGATCAGGAGCAGATAACTCTGGGCGCGCATTTTTGTGACAATTTAGCTTTTATACAAAACAAAAGAAAGGCACCCAGAGATGACCGTTCATTGTCTGAGATGACGGATGATTCCCGGAGATTGTCGGAGACGTCTGGACATTGCCGAAGATTACCTGAGATTGCCGTAGATGTCCGGACATTTTCAAAAATTGCCGCGTCAGATGACCGGAAGTGACGTCATCGGTCTCACTTTCACCTTCATATATTACTGGTCTCTATATTCTCAAATGTATGGCAAGCCAAAGTGCTTCTTATTCGAGAATTTCCGATATCGGAATTAAAATTTCCGATATCGGAAATTCATGACCTTCAATTTCCGATATCGGAAATTGAATTTCCGATATCGGGAATTGCAATTTCCGATATCGGAAATTTGGGGACAATTCCCGATATCGGAAATTCAATTCCCGTTATCGGAAATTCAATTTCCGATATCGGAAATGCAATTTCCGATATCGAAAATTGTCACTGAATTTTCGGGTGCACACCACACTTGCCACGGTTTCGTACAAAGTGGTGTCTCCCTAACTTAATAATAGGGAAGGTCGCCCGATTTTGACAGCAAGGTAATTCTTCTTACCTTTCTACTAACTGATATCTATAGTATCACCCTGCTGTATGGACGTAACCATTTCTCCAAACGCGGATATAATATTTGCTTGTTGATCGCACTCACTCGCCTCTACAGAGTTAATCGTGTCCGGAATTGAATATCTGGCGGACCAAAATTTGCACTTTTTCGGGAAGCGAAAATGATTCCTTTATGGCCATAAATTTTACAAAAAACGAGTAGGTCGACCCTCTGTTTTTTCGCTATTTTAAATTGTCCTTTGGACGGGAAACACTTTAACATACATAAAAAGAAAATCATTTCGTACGTTTTCGCTGGGTTGCGGGTAGAATTTGACACATTTTCATATATTTTATGGAGTTTTTCAGAAAAGTTGAAGAAGGGTTACGGAGGATTGCACGTCTTTCCTTCTCAATTTCAATAGCTCACAAGTCTCCTGAAATAAGGGCACGAGTGTGCCTATTTAGAAAATATATACTTTTACAAGATTTTTGTTAAAGATTTTACATCTATTTATGGCCGAAAATCCGAACCCATGCATGTTTTTAGCCGCACATCATTTAGGTGTGGAATGCACCCCTAGGCTTTTTTAAGCTTCCAGCTTTCATTTCCGATATCGGGAATTCGGTGACAATTTCCGATATGGGAAATTCTATTTCCGATATCGGAAATTGAATTCCCGATACAGTGTTTTCTGCAGTAGGCATACGGTTTCGTACATTTCTCAATCTTCGTCTTTAATATTATTCGTGGTACGTGCATACTTCAACACTTGCATTGACATTGAATATTTACCTGATAAAAAAGAAGCAACATGATCCATTATCTCATCCTTGACTAAAAATCAATTCCGCGGAGTTTACATGTACTTGCAGTGGAAATGAGTCCCTTTGATAAACAGTTTTCATGAAGTCAAACTGAAGATCGTGATATCACGTCAGACCCGAATTCGAAATTGAAACTGACTTGACTCTGCGGTCCCAACACCCAGCAAAAGGGCCAATTGTGCATGGGTGTCTCGAAACTGCCAACAGACCTGGGTACTTTTCGCCTTGACACAGCCCGGATATATCACTCCAACGCCATTGTTGGTAAAATATTAAATAAAACCATTTAGCAATGAATGATTGAGTCTGAATTTAGTCCAGTTTCAGCCTTGTTGTTGTTGCTGCTGCACAAGAAGGTCATGGAAATGTGACAGCAAGCTGGAGCAACATGCCCATTTGAGCAATAATTCCTCATTTCAGCTATTATAGGTCTATAGCTAAAACGAGCAATAGCCATGTGGACACATGTACCTTAACATTTCGTCAGATCCTCTTCTTTCAGATTGGCAGTCATCCCACAGGTAACAGGTGCAGAGTTTGTCCGAATCTGGTGGTGTATGAAATTGTCGCTCGAAATTTGCGTGTACTTTTTTCACGGGGCGATGTAGACCCGTAGGGACTAAAAGTAAGAAAAAAACTGAGCACCGGCCCTGTGTCTTGCTAACACAGCAATAGATAGAGTTCTTACACGACAAGAAAGAGGTCTGAAACTTCCTTCTTTAGAGTGTCCAGGCTTCTGTGTATTTAATGTTCGCGTATAGTTGCAGGTCTGATATGTTTAAGTTACATTTCCATTTATCTAATTTTATGCGAATTGCGAATGATAAACATTTTTTCATCGTGAGAAAAACGCGACTGGATCATCTCAGGGGTTAAATCTAGTCTGTGACGGAATCGACAAAAAATCGTGATGGAATCACGAGTGCGCTTTTTAAATCTTATCGGTAAAAGTGCTTTATTTTACACATTTTCTTCAAAAAAATATTCCTAGAGTGAATTTATCTCTTCTACTTAGAAAATTAAAACTCTGACCTCTTATTTTTACTAAGGTATACAGCTCCCGCCACATGCATATCTTTTCTGCAGATGTTTCAAAATAGTATAGTTTTCAGTAAAGTGCAATTTTTCTTCTTTGACAATTTAGAATTTCCCGAGTTCTTCATGTTAAAAAATTGCGGAAAAAATATTTCGCTATTAAAACACATCTTCTCTATTATTGGCGTGTTCCCGGGGATCATAGGAAGCGAATAGAACAAACAGCATGCTAATATAGGGTCTACGACAGAATGTGGAGTGAATTTTATGCGAAAAAGGGCTGTTTAGCAATGTCCGCTTTTCCGTGGAATTCATGAGCGCACGATTGAAGTATCATGGGAAGATATATATTTCCAGTCGCTATCTCCCCCCCCCCCATCTTCAAACAAAAGGAAAAGAAAAAGCCGAGAGAGCGCCTCGTGAGGCAGAGTTATTTTTCCAGACTACAACAACAACAGTTTTTGCCTGTATCACAGTTCGAGCTTCCGATGACCCTTCAACCTTACCCAGACGCAACCTCCCCACAGCGCATGCTCCATTTCGCAGGCTCCAATAACATCCCTGCCTCCAATAGCGGAAGTTGACCTTTACTATACGTTGCTATGACGTATAGGAGAAACCAACCAACGCACGGTTCAGTTTGAATCCGACCAAACGACTCCTTTAGTGTTGCACATGAGCGAACTACTTTTCATATGCTCTGTCCAGATAAACAGGGAAAATTATCTCCAGATAATTCTTTTTAACGCTAGGTCAACGGAGGTATTATGCAGACTTGAAAAGTAATCAAAATTTTCGTTAAACATCTATTTTACTATATATGATGTCACTTCCGGCGATGTGCGCGAAGGCCCCGAATCCGGTCCAAAAATCTGACTGGTGGCTGGGGTGTTATTAGACCCCCAGCGAGGTGGTTGACCCAGACGACGGATAATTTTTGACAGATTATCCGGCTAGGTTGTTGATCGGATTCACAGATAACGATTGAAGCATGGGAAGATATATTTTTTCAGTCGCTATCTCCCCAACCCTCACCCCCCCCAACTAAAAAAAAAGAAAAGAAAAAGCCGAGAGAGTTCTTCGGAGTTTTACGTTTTTGACCTCTGACTTTGAATTTGACTTCTCAATTCCGACTCGCATCCTGGTGAATGACACTCGTCCTTTATCTTTTTGCCGATTCAGAGATTCTCGAGGAAGTTTCCAATTATACTATCTGGAATGCGAGTTTTTCTTTCGTGAAAATTTACTTTTTATGAAAGCGCAGGTTTGTCTTCGTCGCATACCGGCCATCTGTACCAGCGCAAAGCTATAAGTACACGCGCGAATTTAGTACCCTCGAATAAAGAGACCCGGTGGAAGCGCTGCAAAGGATACACACCTTTTGTGACGTAATCATTCATTTGTGTCCAGAAACTTTTCAAAATTTCGTCGGGAACCATGGCAATCCCTATTGGAAATCACACGAGTCGTGGGTTCCCCATATGACAATTATTTGGCGGGAGATTTCACGTTGCGCTCCTAGACCTCCGTCTGATCGACGGAGGTAAAAACAACAGCAGCAACAACAACAACAATAAATAACTTACAGATATTGCTACAAATCTTTTTGGTACATACATTATCCACTTTCATACCTGTAGATGTGCGAGGAAATGAACTCATATCTACCCTTTCACATAACCTTGACAAATGTCAATATTGGTCAGTGTTTTATATATTGTCGCGTAGCAAAGTATGAAGGAAAAGGTATACGCCCTTGTTCAGAAAGGAGAATGCCTCTATCTCCGAATATTGGAGAATTAGCCTAGGCGACCCCTGGTGGTGGAATTGTTCCCGCGCACATCAACTGTGACGTCTGCACGGGTTGGAGGAATTTGCAGAGGACCGATCAGAAATGGCACTTCTCACTTTTTTGTGAAGTTGTGAATTGGATGTTAACGCAAATATCTGTCACGACTATGCTCGTCGAAGAGAGAGAACGAACAGATACGTTCACAGCTAAATCAGTTGTACTTCGAATGAGGCAGCACTGCATGGACGAATTCGAAGCTGCCACACTGAGACAACAGCAGCAGCAACAACAACAACAACAACAACGGTATTTGCGAAGGATTTTGCGTTGCCTTTGAGAGTATAAAACGTGAGTTTTGAGTGATAATTGGTCTTGATATTATATTATTTGACGAACAGCCCCACAGGTGGTTAGGCCTATGTTTTCTGGTCTCTGGTGGACTTAAAAATCTCATGACAATTACAATTTACATGCACCGGTATAGCATTTTAATGTAAAAAACTTACGTCAGCAAAAATTATATAAAAAAAAATAATATGAACAATTAACGTAGCATGCTGCTAATTTGTGTCAGATATTTGATTCACTCTGTTAACAGTACCCAAAATGCTAAGCTCTTGGGTGTGCAGTTAGACAACTGCCTGAAGTTTGATATACACGTATCTAGTATTATCAAAAACGCTTGCAAGCAATTAAATGTACTGAGAAGGCTTGCAAAAAACCTAGGTCAAGCATCACGTTTAACTATTTACAAGTCATTTATTTTGTCAAATTTTAGATACTGTCCAGCAGTCTGGCATTTTTTGTGGCTCAACTAATACCAAAAAATTGGAAAAAGTACAGTACAGAGCTCTGAAGTTTGTGTTCCAGGATTTCACTGCGACTTATGTTTCCCTTCACGAAAGGGCGAATTTACCTAGCCTAGAAGTAGCGCGACTGCGAAATATCGCAGTTGAGGTTTTCAGAAGTGTAAATAAAATGAATCCGGAGTATCTTAATGACATGTTTAATGTACGATCTAACTCGTATAACTTAAGGAACTCAAATAAGCTAGCGAGATGCCACTGTAGAACCGTCAAAGCTGGTCAACACTCTTTTACAGATTTTGGGGCAAAAATCTGGAATGAACTCCCGAACGAACCACGAATCACAACTGATATTAAGGTATTTCAAAGATTGATTAAGCTATGGAATGGTGTTCAATGTAAATGTAATATTTGTGGGAGTTAACTATTCAGATATCACAGTATTAAACCAGTCAGTAATGCATGTTTCCAATATTTTTATCTGTGATATAGCGTAAGTGTATACCACTCTACAGTGACACTATACTTGTATCTGTGATATTTATGCTAGTCGATAAACACAGTTCTAAAAGTTTTAATATATGTAGATACTAATGTTTATATTGTCATTTTATTTATCTATTTAACTTGTCTTGATACTCAGATTTATTAGCTCCTAATGAGCTAGTGTTATCAATATTGTACCTCTGAGTCTAAATAAACTTTGTATTGTATTGTATCCCCATTTTGAGAAGTGCTTCCGACTCTTCCCCCCCCCCCCGGTAATCCAGGTCGGGCAGATTTCTGCTTCAAAGATTCGGTGTGGCCCACTGTTTTGCAATCGTATGGATAGAATACATAGAATACATATTTATCAACTTTCCTGGTGATTTATTTACTCTGTGCAGCTCCCTCAACGGTAAAATAAATGAATTATCCAGCTTGATCTTTCAAAAACGAAATCAGTAGCCGGCTTTAGAACAGATGCGCATATAACACCATCTAAATTCAGGATTACACAAGTGAAAAAAACGGAATCGTTCCATTTACATTTTTCTGTATATTCCTTCTATATTATGCGTGATAATAGCAGTTGAAATTTTACAATCAAATGCAGACAATGTGAAAGCTATAAATTATAGAGCCGTTTCCGTCTTTCTTGTCCGAAATCCCTAAATTTTCAATTGGTCTCTTGCCACCATGGATATGTATAAATTCTAAGATGGTTTACTATTATGTTTTTGAAAGATCAAGCTCTATATGGTTTATCTCTTTTGTCATCATTTATGGAATGAAAGCAGCTGGACGGAGAACTAAATATCTAGGAAAGTTTATGAATAGGCATTATATCCATACGAGCGAACATTTTACGGTAGACCACATTGACTCGAGATATAGATATCTGCCTGACCTGATCCAGGACGTCAGCGGTAGAAATTTTGCGACAGGAATTTCCGATTCGACGGCTAAACCCTTCGTTGTAAATATCACAAAATCAGTACGATTTAGCTTTTTAATCTACCCTCCCCCCCCCCCCTCATTTCAAATACTTAAATATGTGCATATAGCATATATATATGGCTTTTTATATTTTATATTTCATTATCAGACACTCTTTTGTTCCCTGGACAGCATTCTAGCCATTTTTTTATTTCATTATAAAGTATTTTTCTGCATTGTTATGAAAATTTCTTTCATTTTATTCAGTTATGCAGTCCCCTCATGATCAGTTAGCCACTGGAAACAGCAAAGCTGAAGCTAATGTCGAAACAAAGGTAACTTTGCCTCATCAGTTTTTAACATTATGTAACTCAGTAACTGTTAAATGGGGAATATTTTGCTGCAGCATTTATCCTAATTGAGGGGACTGATTATGAAAATATTTTACTTCTTCTAGCGGCGCATGGTCGGGTGGGTACAGGTTCCTGTTGCTTCAATGCATTTGGCTGAGAAGCAACAGAAACTTGATAATGTGATGTCTAGCAATGTAATATCACTTGTCTTTATTGCACCATGTAAGCGTCCTGTCTGTGTCTTGTGTGCTGTTCTCAGTGTTTTATAGGGTGGATGGAGGCTGTCTGGTTCCATGCTGCTTCAAAGATCTCCATAAAGCAGATCTGTATACTGCTACCATAGATAAAGAGGATTAAATAGGCATGATCCAGATGCAGTGTGTTAGGATATGCATTGGAGTCTGATTTTGTTGAAGTCTCCATATATGATTGTATTTTAAATTTGTAATGAAAAAACAAACAAACAAAAAAAAACAAGTAAATTTACCAAAGTTATACTAGCTGGTTATTTCAACATCAATAGGAAATGGAATAAGTCTGCTAAATCGTGTGACTCCAGCTAGGTTGCTTGCATGTGCTCTTGCAGACAAATTAATAATATTACAATTGATCTCAAGACCTCCAATAAATGCAGCAAAGGAAAAACCTTATTGGCTCAATCTGTTTTTGTTGCAGTTGTACCAGATCTGGCTGAGAGGGTGAAAGTGGGCTATCAACTCTACAAAACATGCGTAATAGAATGAAACTGCATTCTTAACGTGAGTGGGCATTATTTTGAGCATGAACTACTCTAAACTGTAGATAGGATGTTGATACCTTGAACTGTTTGGGTGCCATGGGGGGGAGGGGGGGGTATACATAATCGTTATTACATGGGCCTCAAAGAGCAAAATTTTAAAAAGATAATCTTGTTGACAAACAATGGTATTGTGATGTAGCCACTTCCCTCTGGAATATTCTTCTCCTTGCCACAGACAGTGGCATACACTCTTGTCTAATTCATGCACCCTAACCTTCCCCCCCACTCCCCGCACACTCAGGCCAATATTTTAGTTTTCCATTTAGTTTGCCATTTCTGTCCTTAGATGGTTGACAAACTCATAACTTTATTCCTTTCATTTGTTGCAGAGCTTCTGTGTCAGTATGGACAGCAGCCTCGCCATTCCATCATTATCAAATCCTCCGCACTTGCAGTCCCCTCAATTAGCAATGCCAAGGCAAATGGCATAGCGAAAATAACTTCACCTCAACAACGTATTGTGTTAAATGCTGGTTCGATGCAACAGGATTTTTACCGGGGCAGGTTCTCATCACCGTTGGGGCTGCATCTGTATACAAGAAATATTTTTTGCGGCAGCATTTATGTAGAAAAATTTCTGCGATTCTCAGTGGTTTGTGACATTCACAATTGAAAAGTAAAATCTGTCATTGTGAGTTTTGTGCATTGCCACTGTGCATGTTATTGTATACCTTACTCAAAATCAATTTATTGATGGAATACAGGTTTCACAATTATACTTTGGTTTCTCTCGTTATTTTAAATTACACCATAATACAAGTTCCCTTAGCCTCATATATTGTGATGGATAATGCTGGATATTCACTTCCAGGATAATCATCTGGAAATATAGTGCAGAATTGATATGATGATTATGCTGGATATCCAATATCCTGGATTTTGGCATTCTTGAGTATAGGATACCAGGATAATCCGTTGTCCAAGTTCTGCAGAACGGATTGTTCTTGCTATCCAGATCGAAAGATAAATGTTGATACACATGGAAGCCAACGATTATGTGGAGAGTTAATTGTATATAATACATCCTGAAATGGCGGTTTCTATGAAAGTGATTCATTGATTGTGGCCAAACTTGACGTCGTGGCATTCAGCATGTCACAGATAGGCACACAGGGGATGCCAGAGATACGTTGTTCTGGGCATAATAATTAGCTAAATATTAGATATTTAGATATACAGGTCAGGCTAATTAATAATTATTACTCCTGTCACAATTCTCTTGTAGCCAGTCAGGGCTGTTACAGATATTGACCTCCTACTGGAAAAATGGCTGCTGTCATAAATTGTGGTTTAGCCACAGAGCCTTTGGACTAAAACCATCCGCTAATTACAGGAATAAATAATTACTACATTCTTGCAATAGTTAGCAGCAGAAAAACTGATACATTTATGCCATTAAATTGGCATTAAATCAGTAATTTATTACAGGCCATTGAACTCCGTGCCATTAAAAACCCATGACATTTGTCTACCCCATTAACATTTATTAATGGCACCCTTAATTTGGATGCAGATAATGGCATTTTAATGGGAATGTTAATGGATTATTGACCCATTACCATTTTTAATGGTAAAAATACCATTAAATATAAACCATTAAAATACCATTAATTATGACCATTAACTTTTTGGAATAGCTTGTGGAATTTAATGGGTGTGGTCGAAGCTTAATGGGGGAGTCATCCCCTTAAAATGGATGCAATTAATGGCAATTTAATGACCAAAGTTAGTGGTTCTTTAATGGTGTTTTAATGGTTGAGGTTAATGGTTTGTTAATGGTATGTTAATGGCCAGTTGTGCAGTAGTGCTTCTCCTCACATTCATTGACTGCAGTCAGCATAATGTCTCTCTTCATCGACTGAGAAATGTCATCACAATTCTTATTGCACCCTTGGTTCCGTACTTTCTCACCTAGCGTTTCAGCACGTGTACTGACTGCATAAATTTTAATTCGCACACCGATATCTAGGATGCGTTTGGTGTTCAGACGTAGAACTACACCCACTCGACCTAAAGCGTTGTAAGTGTGCTTGTGTTAATGCTTACACATTTGACTGATATGGCCGGTATTCCCTCGTGGTAGGAATTGGAATGAATGGCATATTTCTTCTCTTCTTCTGCAGCGGTCAGCATTTCTACATTTAACTATTCTTCCCAACACTTGCCAATGCCTGTCTCCAGCTGTGTAAATGTGGTGTCAGACAGTGCTGAGATGCCCATGGTACTGAGAGACTCGGTTAATTTGTCACCCAAGGCAATATACAGTTAATGTTGAAGCCAGTCCACTATTCTGTGTGATTTAACGTGTCTTGCTGGCCTCAAATTATTTGAATATCAATCATAACCAATTTTTTTATTTATTTATTTGTTTTGGATAGTTTGCCATTAACAACACACTCATTTTGTAATATAAAAGAACTTACTTGTGTTGTATAGAAAATAGGGGTAACGTGGATAAGGAAATGAATTTCTGTTATACATGCGTATTTTCGTATGGTGCTTGAAATATGTATACTACATATGGAGTCATAAAATTGGTTGTACATGTATGTCATAACTACAGGGTGTGAATTAAGGAAAAAGATATTTAGCAGTCAAACATATTTCTTTGGACAGAATTAGATAAGCCATAATGGTTCAACTTGCCCGGTAAAAATACATTGACCATACATGTGCAAGATCAAATTTGGATCATACATGCGAACATAATGATAACCTCTGACTACTGTTTGACTATTGCATCTTGAGGGGTGTTCTTCATTTAACGGGCTACCCTGTATACATATGTTTAAATAATATCAAATAAATTAGGTCGGGGGAGATGGAGTGAGGCGTTATATGCCTAAATGCATGGCTGCATATGTTTGTTTTAGTTATATGGCATGTACTTGGAAAGGGCGGACAGGTGGGTGTTGTATGTTGCATGCCTAATAGCATTGGGGGCGGGAGGGGGGGGGGAGGGGGGTTGATTCATTGTCTTTCATGAATGTATTGTTCTTCCAACATCAAATGGTCCAAATATGGTCCTTTTCGTCATAACAATTGTGTAATGTGTGACTGCTATTTTAGATATATGATTCCATATAGCATTATCCCCGCAATCATAGGTTTCTATTGGGCTCTATGGAATAGCTTGGCAATTTGACATCCCTATTACAACACATATGAGGGAAGTGGGAAGAGGTGCCGACATACTGACTGCGTCACATGAATCCACAGAATAGTCTTCTGGTTAACCTATTCTAAAGCACATATCAAGAATCTAACGATTCGTGATATGTGTTGTATCTCAGGTACGCTTTTATTGTACGTGTTCATGTGGCAACTTGGAGTGCCACTGCGTACTGCGTTTGAATGCAGTAAATGGCACCTCACAACCAAATCGCACAAAAGGTTTGTTGCCTGTGTGTAAGAGTTCATTAATTGCTTCTAAGTGCACTATTTTATAAACCTCGCGATTCCCTGTGTCCGGTTCCGGCACTTTCTTGATGTGGAGCTTCAAGGAATCAGTTAGCACAGCGGGGTAGAAAGAATTCTTCAATGGTAACAATTGTTTCTTTATTTGTTCAATCCTTCTACACTTGGGCTCCCAAATTCTATCCTCTTCATTCTGCTTTCCATGACTTGATCTCATTCGATTCACTCCAAATATTTAGTCCTTCGCATGAAGAGGATCCACTCGACAATGAATCTTCACTTTCACAGGTAGTCATAGTTATATTCTGGCACGTGAACGCGTCCATAGAAGCCAAGTAGAGGTAAATTACAACACATATAAGGGAAGTGGGAAGAGGTGCCGACATACTGACAGAGCCATATCACTTCACAGTATACATGTAGTCTTCCGGTTAACCTATCCTAAAGCACATACCAAGAATCTAACAATTCGTGATATGTGTTGTATCTCAGGTACGCGTTTATGGTCCTGTTCATGTGGTAACTTGGATGATATGACCACACGGCCCCTAGCAACGGCATAAGCGGTATTAGATACAAATCTAGAGAGCCATGATGAAGATGCTCTGACAACTCGTATATTGTTAATTGGTGAGCTGTTTCGCTGTGACAAATCGTAAACACCCACTTAACTTAGATGGATTTGCCTGCTTTCAATAACGATGGTCGAACGTAAATAATCTGTCGTTGTGAAATCCAACCCTCCTTGACCCATTTTAACTTCGATATTGACGTATATGTTCAATTTTGAGGTTCACACTAAAGTAAATCATAATACTCACCCTTTCACATGAGTGTAAAATTTTCTTCCATGTTACAGGAGTTCGCACTCATCCCATGATCCTGACGTTCATGTTGTTTTCTCGTAACCGCATAACATACTGTCATTACCCACACATAATGCGCGCACTGAAATAGTGCGAAATGAATGAGATATTTTGAAGAACATTAAGATAATTATAATTCTGCAACTATTTTTATAAGAATGTTAATGTAATGTGAAGTTATGATGTTTGCAACAACAGTCCATGGCATTTCTTTTCTTCTGCGTATGAATATAAGGATAAACGGTTTTCTGCAGCAGTCAAACGAAGGCGGGCACTTTTGAACATGGACGTCAATTTTTGCGTTTTGCAAACGTGATGATTTCAATATCTATACTACAGCCACTATCAGGATACTCCCCCATTGCACGAGTTGAAGTGGAGTTTTCTGTGTGTGGGCAGGGTGCCATAGGTTTGGAGGATATTATTTATTTATTTTATGTCTGCTTGAAAAGTGATTAG